>OFHU01001551.1:0-195280 GCA_900245905.1 Lacerta viridis | reverse complement strand
GTGGGAGGGGTATTACTCAGAAGGTGGGAATGGGTGATGAGCTGATAGGTGTGGAAAACCTGTTGACAGTTACCTGTAACTGGTTATAAGACGGTTTGGGCTGCCCTGGACAATAGAAAGCGACTAATAGATTCAAAAATAAATAAAAACAACAATTGTAGTAATAATTACACAGGCTGGGAGGAAGGGAACCCCACACATTTCCATAACAATCTTCCCAATCCCTTAAATCCCACAGATTTAAGAGATCTGATATAGTGGCAATAATCCTGATGGAACGGAGAGAAGGAGTTGGGCACAGTTATCTCTGGGCAGGAACCCTTTCCATGCTTCTCCACAGAAACACAGGCATGAGTAAGACTGTAGTTGACAAAAGCCTCAGTAAGACTGTAGTTGACAAAAGCCTCAAGGGCGGAAATAATAAAGTGGGCATCCTCCCTGTCCTCTTTCCCCCAATGGTTAGACTGGCTATAACAGCCCCCCCAGCGCCCCATGCAGCAGCTGATCTGGGACTTAAGGCAGGGCAAGGACTGAGCTTCAAGGGAGGAGAGGGTGGGTGGGTGGATCGGGCCTCCTGTTCAGGGATCCCCCTGCTCCACTCCTGAAGCAGATTCCTGGGCAGGAGGGAGAAGTCAAGGCAAGCAGCCCCCAAGTCTCTCTCTCTTTCTCCAAGATGGCTTCCCTCCCTCCCTCCCTCAGCCCCCCAACTTCCTCTGCCCTCCTCCCTTTGCCCAGAGGGGTCCCCCCCCCCGTGGCTGGCGCACCCTCCCAAGGGCTCCCACCTCTCCACCCGGAGGGGCCTCGCCAGGTGAGCAGGGAGGGGGCGAGGAGGGAGAGGGGGGGTCCCTATCCAGGCCTCTCTCGCCCCCTTTAACCCTTCCATGGCCTCCCTCTCTCCGGTTCTCCATACAAAGGGGACCCTCCAAGGCACAACCGGGCGCGGAGCCAGGATCGCCAGGGGGAACCCGGGACTCGCAGAGGGGCGCGGAACTGGGGCCTGGGTTCAAGTCCAGCCCTTGGGGGAGGGCCTCCCATTTCATTCCCGCAAAAGCGCCGGGGGGGGGGAGAAGGGCAGCTGAGCATCTCATGACTCTTCTATTCCGATCTCCTTTCCTGCAATACAAAGGGCTGGGGGGTCTCCAAGGACGCGCCCCCTCTGCGGGAGGGGCTCCTTTGTCCCAGCAGCGCCTGAATCAGCCCCTCCCCCGCTCGACTGACCCACAGAAAGAAGGGGGAAGGGGAGCACTCCCCTACTTCCTTTCATCCCCCCCCCTCGCCCCAAATCCTGCCCTCCCTTCCCAGCTGCCCTGTTTACAGATTAAGGGTGGGAAAAGCGCATCCTTCTCTCCCCCCCCCACATTATATAGATATATTTTGCACCTTTTCCCCTCCTCCTCCTCCTCCGTAGACCCGCTCCTCTTCCGGAAATGATGTGGATGGAGGCCCCTCCCCCTCCAACCTTGGCTCCCCCCTCCCAACTTTCCTGCCTCTCTAGGAAGCGGAGCTCACTGACCCTTGGGGAGGAATGAGTGACGCCTCCCTCCCAGAACACACAAATCCTCCTCCTTCCAAACCAGTTATTCTGTTTCTTTCCTGAGAAGGTCCCAGGTTCGATCCCCGGAGACGGCAGGGAAAGAGACGACCCCCCCTCCCTTCATGGAAGGGTTAAAGGACGGGAGAGAGGCTTGGATAGAGACCCTCCTCTCTCCCCCCCCTCCCTGCCCCTCTTGGGAGGCCCCTGCACATGGGGTGGGTGGAGGAGGAAGTTGGGGGGCTGAGGGAAGAATGGAAGCAAGCGGGGAGGGGTGGGAAGCCCAGCAGGACTTTGGCAGCAGGGAGACAGAGAGAGAGACTTGGAGTTTTAGAGAGTCATCTCCATCCTGGGGCTGCCTTGGCTTCTCCCTCCTGGCGAGGAATCTGCTGCTCCTCCAAGTTCTTCGACAGAGGGATCCCTGAAAAGGGGGGTCCACTTCCCCCACCCCCTACATGGTTCAGGTCAGCTGTTGCCTCGGAGATGCAGGACTTTGCATTATACCAAACCAAACCATTGGACCACCTGGGAGAGGAGAGGCTCCCCTCTCTCAGGTTTCAGCTCTTATTTCCACTGCATGGTTGATCGAAGGTGATGATGGATGTACAGCAAGCCAGAAATAGGGGTGGAGGATGCTATAGAAATGCATTCAGGATTTATATATTGGTAAAAGGTAAAGGACCCCTGGGCGGTTAAGTCCAGCCGAATTCGACTAGGGCATGTGGTCCTCATCTCCACTTTCGGGTCGAGGGAGCCAGGCAGCTTTCCAGCTCATGTGGACAACTTCCAGAAGAAGTACACAAAATCTACAAGGAGACTCACAGTAATGAGCTCCAGTCCGAGTTCACACTTTACCTCAACAGATTAGTTGGAGACTGGTAGTGTTGCTTTGGAAGCAGATTGGTAAGATTATGTCAGGATGCTGTCAGGGACTCCCAGCTGTTGCCCAGAAAAGTATAAAGACAAGGGCAGATTTCCTATTGTGCTTTTTTTATTCAGTATTCACAGAGAGGGGCTATAGAACCCAGCCTCTTGAGAATGGCTTTTATTAACCCTGAAAGCTCACACACACTCACACAATGTCTACTATACCATACATCAATGTCTAGAGTCCTTTAAGTTCCTGGGCTCTATAATTTCTTATAACTTAAATTGGTCAAGCAACATCAATAGTATTATTAAAAAGGTCCACCAGAGGCTGTATTTCCTGCGTCAACTAAGGAAATTTAAATTGTCCCAGGAAGTGTTGATCCAATTCTACAGAGGCATCATTGAAACTGTTCTCTGTAATTCTATAACAGCTTGGTACGGTACAGCCTCCAAGAGAGACAAGAAAAGGCTCCAACGAGCTGTAAGAATTGCAGAAAGGGTAATTGGTGTTAGCTTGCCTTCAATAGAGACAATTTATGCTACCCGAGTTAGGAAGAGAGCAGAGAGAATTGTAGCAGATCCTTTACATCCCGGTCATCATCTGCTTGATTTACTTCCATCTGGACGTCGCTACAGGACTTCATATACAAAATCGGCCAGGCACAAGAATAGTTTTTTCCCTTGTGCCATTAAATTGTTAAATTCGTAGTTGTATAGCTGAAGGGGAGGTAAAATATGGGTGGGGTTTCTTTGCTTCTTTGTATTGTGAGAGGAACAGTGTCTGTATGTTTACATTGCAATGTAGCCGAAACAAATTCCAAGTATGTTGGAAAATGTACTTGGCCAATAATAAATTATTCCCATTCCTATTCCTAGATCAGCTCACTGAAATTGATTGGCTGTCAAGTGACTCCAAGTTCCAGGCGATTAAGATCCTTTCCTGGAACATTGCAGGATGGAAGGAAAAGGCCAGTGAAGTTTACTGGGAGCGGCTGCTGAGACCATATAACACCAGTCCTGAAAGACCTACATTGGCTCCCAGTACGTTTCCCAGCACAATTCAAAGAGTTGGTGCTGACCTTTGAACCCCTAAATGGCCTTGGCCTAGTATACCTGAAGAAGCGTCTCCACCCTCATTGTTCAGCCTTTACACTCAGGTCCAGCTCCGAAGGCCTTCTGGCAGTTCCCTCACTGCGAGAAGCAAAGTTACAGAGGACCAGGCAGAGGGCCTTCTCGGTAGTGGCACCTGCCCTGTGAAGAAATAAACAACTATCTGATGTTTAGAAGACATCATGAGGCAGCCCCATTTAGGCAAGTTTTTAATGTTTGATGTTTTTAATATTCTGTAGGGAGCCACTTATTATTATTATTATTATTATTGGTGTTATCGAGTCTTTTGATATATTATTAGAAGAAAGGTGGGCTCGTTATGAAATCTGTTTGGAGGGATAAAAATCATATTCCCTTTTAGCCCACAAATCCAACATCATGGGCCCGTTAGGGATTAACCTTTATTTGTGCAAGGGAGACTAAATTTAAAGTGAGTCCCCTCCAGACATGGGATAACATTGCCCAGGCATTTCTTTTGGGTTTTTAAGATTCAGTCCTAATCATACTTCATGTATTTATTCCTCCTTGCCCTAACAAGCAGAAACTATTGGGCTACTCAAACCAACTCACTTTATCTCTTGAGGAATCAGAACTGGAATCCCACACCATTGACTTGTTAATGGCAGGTGATTTTAATGCAAGAGTGGGCAAGGGCAATCTTGAGCTTGTGAGGGAGCTAGGATTGGACACTGGGGACCCCTTGCCTAAATGTTTCTCTGACCCATCATATTCTAAAGACTCCTATATAAATGACACTGGAGTCGGTCTTGCCAAACTGCACATGAGTTTTGGCAGAGTGATCTGGAATGGCTCATTGCCAGGCAACCCGGCCAGGGGAGTTCACATACGTTTTTGGAAGAGGAAATAATGTGATGGATTAGATCTGAGGCTCCTCTGCACTGAGAAACCAAGTTGAAACCTTCTGTGTGGGGGACTGCATTGAGAGCGGCCACCTTACTGGGAAGGTAACAAACTTGTAC
Organism: Lacerta viridis; assembly: GCA_900245905.1. Taxonomy (NCBI): domain Eukaryota; kingdom Metazoa; phylum Chordata; class Lepidosauria; order Squamata; family Lacertidae; genus Lacerta; species Lacerta viridis. The sequence continues at coordinate 190,789 of OFHU01001551.1, read as the reverse complement.
TAAATTTGGAGAAGTTAGAAATTACGGTCTTACATGGAGAGCTTTTAAGTGGGTGATAAGTGGAGACACCATTCAGCTCGTTAAGTAGTTTAAATGCAGAGGCATTAATTTTGATTATAAGGCTGACTGGGCGACCCACACAGAACCACCATTAATGCTGCTGTTCTTATAACAGGGAATTGCACAAGATGACCCTTGGAGTCCCTTTCAACCCTACAGTTCTAGGATTCCAGAGCCAATCCTGCTTCCTAAACAGCACTGTCATGCTCTACACCTCCCAACTCTCCATTCCCAACTCTCTCTGGCAAAGAACAAATATCAACAGAGTCTCAGCACATGTTCACTCACGAGTCACATTCTGCGCATCCTCAACAGTACAATGTATCTTTCATTAAACTAATTATGAGACATTACCTTCATTGCTTTAATACATATATGTACAATGTTCCATACAAACACCAGAACATCAAATACACTCCATGCATTGACAATTGATTTCTCCCTATATCAGTTTATTGATACGAGGGACAAAGTGAAATCTGTGTTGAAAACAAAGCACACTCCATATGTCTAAATGGGTCCTCCCCTGTGAGACTCCAAAGATGTATATTAAAAACTCCATTATAATTCAAACATTTTCCACACTTCTTCCATTTAAACAGTTGCTTATCTGTGAGATAGTTGATGTTTTCTAAGAGTTACACTCTTACTAAAGCACTTCCCACAATCCATACATTTATATGGTTTCTACCATGTGTGAGTTCGTAGATGTACATTAAGGTGTGAACCCCGACTGAAGTGCCTTCTACACTCCATACATTTAAATGGTTTCTCCCCGGTGTGACTTTGTTGGTGTACACTGAGTTTCCCACTACAAATAAAGCTCTTTCCACACTCCAAACATTTATATGGTTTCTCCCCTGTATGAGTTTGTTGATGTACAGTAAGTTTTCCACTTTCACAAAAACTCTTTCCACACTCCATACATTTAAAGGGTTTCTCCCGTGTGAATTCGTAGATGTATAGTAAGCTGTGAACACCGACAGAAGCTCTTTCCACACTCCATACATTTAAATGGCTTCTCCCCCGTATGAGTTCGTTTATGTTTTGTAAGAGCTCCACTCTCAATGAAACACTTCCCACAATCCATACATTTAAATGGTTTCTCCCCTGTGTGAGTTCGTTGATGTCTTGTAAGAGCTCCACTCTCAATGAAACACTTCCCACACTCCATACATTCAAATGGTTTCTCCCCTGTATGAGTTTGTTGATGTCTTGTAAGTTTTCCACGTTCAATAAAACCCTTCCCACAATCCATACATTTAAATGGTTTCTCCCCAGTGTGACTTTGTTGGTGTACATTGAGTTTCCCACTACAAATGAAGCTCTTTCCACACTCCAAACATCTATATGGTTTCTCACCCGTGTGAGTTCGTTGATGTACAGTAAGTTTTCCACTTTCACGAAAACTCTTTCCACACTCCAAACATTTAAATGGTTTCTCACCCGTGTGAGTTCGTTGATGTACAGTAAGTTTTCCACTTTCACGAAAACTCTTTCCACACTCCATACATTTAAATGGCTTCTCACCCGTGTGAGTTCGTTCATGTACAGCAAGTAATCCATTGTGAGTGAAGCTCTGCCCACACTCCATACATTTAAAGGGTTTCTCCCCTTTGTGAATTCGTAGATGTATAGTAAGTTGTGAACACCGACTGAAGCTCTTTCCACACTCCATACATTTAAATGGTTTCTCACCTGAGTGAGTTCGTTGATGTACAGTAAGTTTTCCATTTTCACTGAAGCTCTTTCCGCACTCCATACATTTAAAAGGTTTCTCCCCTGTGTGAGTTCGTAGGTGTATAGTAAGGTGTGAACATTGTCTGAAGCTCTTTCCACACTTCAAACATTTATATGGTTTCTCCCCTGTATGAGTTCGTTTATGTTTTGTAAGAGCTCCACTCTCAATGAAACACTTCCCACAATCCATACATTTAAATGGTTTCTCACCTGTGTGAGTTCGTTGATGTCTTGTAAGAGCTCCACTCTGAATGAAACACATCCCACAATCCATACATTTAAATGGTTTCTCACCTGTGTGAGTTCGTTGATGCGTAGAAAGTATTCCATTGTGACTGAAGCTCTGTCCACACTCCATACATTTAAAGGGTTTCTCCCCTGTGTGAATTTGTTGATGTAGTGTCAGATTTGAAGCTTCACTGAAACCCTTCCCACAATGCTTACATTTAAATGGTTTCTTCCCGGTGCGACTTTGTTTGTGCACAGTGAGTTTCCCATTGCAAATGAAGCTCTTTCCACACTCCAAGCATTTATATGGTTTCTCCCCTGTATGAGTTTGTTGATGTACAAGAAGAGTTGCACTCTCAATGAAACCTTTCCCACAATCAATACATTTAAATGGTTTCTCTCCTATATGAGTTCGTTGATGTTTTGTCAGAGCTGCACTCTCAATGAAACCCTTCCCACACTCCATACATTTAAATGGTTTATCCCCTGTGTGAGTCCGTTGATGTATAATAAGGTGTGAACACCTCCTGAAGCTCTTTCCACACTCCATACATCTAAATGGTTTCTCCCCTGTGTGAATTTGTTGATGTACAGTAAGCTTTCCTCTTTCACTGACGCTCTTTCCACACTCCTTGCATTTACAAAGTTTCTCTCCTGTGTTAGTTTGTAGATGTGTTCTAAGGTGTTCACTCACACTGAAGTACTTTACAGATGGCCCATCAAAATTCTGATTGCCTTCTCCATCCCCTGGTTTAAAGTGGGACAGAAAGAGAATATTGTTAGTAGTCCGGTCAATATACAAAATGACCTGGGCAAAATTGCAACATAAACGCTATTAATGGCATTTTTATGAGAATTGGGTGTAGAATAACATATAAAAAATTAGACAAAATTAAATGACAGGAACACTGTGAAATCGTGATTTCAAAATGGCCGACCTGCTGTATCAATTGTATTGTATTTCGATTAGTTTTCTAAACTTAATTGTGTGTATCCTATGTTTTTTAATTGTTGTTACCAAACGTCAGGGAAAATAATACAAAGTTGTCATTGATCTAGTTATTAGGCTACATAATTTCTGTATTTAAATGTTTGCTAAAAACAACAAAGTGAAAGCAATGGTACTGTAAGGACGTTCAGTGGTTGCTCATGAGAAATCAGCCAAACGCGGAACTTCTAAAAACTAAGTTCTTTATTGTGCAGATATTTACAGTGGAGCAAAAGTGCAAACGTCCATCTCATCCCTCTGCAGAGTCCGGGAATGAACCCTTCCGGTTCTTTGTCCAGCAAAAGAGGCGCGGGATCCTGAACCCCCGCCTCCCCCTTCCACGTCTTTCCTGTCTGCGAACTCGGGGCGCAGGAAACTGTCCCTGTTCCCCGCTTCCCCCTTGGTGCTCAGGCTCTGCGATCCCTTCAGAGCCCCTGCACCGACTTCCTGCTTCCAACTCCCCCTCCCCACTGGAGGAATGGTCGCTTCCTTCTGAGGAGGGGGATGACGAGCTGGTGAACAACGGGGTGGGTTCCCTGTACTGCAAACGTTCCTGGGATGTTCCCTGCCGTGGGGAGGGGGGTTTCCTGACAGGTACATTGAAACAAGGTCTGGATGTGCTGTCACAGCCTGTAAAGGCGTGGAGGAAAAGAAGATAGCTGCAGGTCTCTGCGCCCAATATCATTCTACAAGCAATAATGTCAAATGTGTGGTTTGGATTTTTTCCTTGTTTATCACTACGAAAATACAAATTAAATTCCGTTTGATGGTTAGCATGGTACAGGAGTAGAATCAATAAATCGGAATCTTCTCCAATCACAGTGGTAGTTTGGAACTGAGGTGATGCCACAGCTACCTTCACAATTTCAACATCAGCATCTCCTTCACCTAGTACAACAGTGTATCCTTGTCTCTTCAAATGTTCAGCTATGAGAAGAATGATTCGCTGTTTGTTACTTTCATTGGAAAGAAAGTTGTCTTGTTTTAATATGAATTTAGTTTGCGGAGAGAAGTGTACTTCAGGGCTAGAGAACATAGATTTCCGACATTTGTGAGTCATATCTTTAATGGATGGGATGTTTTCATAGCTGTCAAAGACAATAATAGCTTTCCCATAATGATGAGTTGTAAAATTCGCATAAGAACATGCTATGTCATCATACCTGTTGTCTTTGTCCATGGAGCATAGACAGCATCTTAAAAAGAAGAGACATCACCTTGCCGACAAAGGTCTGTATAGTTAAAGCTATGGTTTTCCCAGTAGTAATGTATGGAAGTGAGAGCTGGACCATAAAGAAGGCTGATCGCCGAAGAATTGATGCTTTTGAATTATGGTGCTGGAGGAGACTCTTGAGAGTCCCATGGACTGCAAGAAGATCAAACCTATCCATTCCTTAAAGAAATCAGCCCTGAGTGCTCACTGGAAGGACAGATCCTGAAGTTGAGGCTCCAGTACTTTGGCCACCTCATGAGAAGAGAAGACTCCCTGGAAAAGACCCTGATGTTGGGAAAGATGGAGGGCACAAGGAGAAGGGGACGACAGAGGATGAGATGGTTGGACAGTGTTCTCAAGCTACTAACATGAGTCTGACCAAACTGCGGGAGGCAGTGGAGGATAGGGGTGCCTGGCGTGCTCTGGTCCATGGGGTCACAAAGAGTCGGACACGACTGAACGACTGAACAACAAATGTCATCATACGTTTCATGCTTCTTCCATTTAAGGCAATGCAGCAGCGGACCACCATCTAACACGAATTGATCACTTCTTGGAACGTATTCGGTACTACAACTATTCTGTTTCTGCATCACATATTTTTTGATAACATGTACTATCTGTGGCTTGTCAGCCTTCCTGGGTATAGAGCATGATTTGAACAATGAAGGTGGGTATGAGCACAATTCATACTGCAGCACTTCTTCCAAATTTAGTTCGCCTGTGTTAACAATGTCCAATAGCCTTTGAAACAGCAATGCTGGGTCAATCGTTCTTTCATCATCTCCAGGAATTTTCAGTGCAGCAGAGAACGCTAATGTTTTAACTTTGTCAGAACGCTTACATTTATATGCAAAAACTTCTTGGTCAATAAGTTTAGCTACAATGACCTTACCAACTTCTTGCAATTCGTGCACATTAACATTTGCCAAATCTGCAGTTACACCTGTTACAATATTACGCAGACTTGACTCGGGTGTAAATGGCGAGAATGCTTGCAACTTGCTCAATACCAGTTGTGAATCACTTTTGTCTCTAATCAGCCTTGCACTAGATAGTTCCTTGTGTTGTTCACTTGATGAATATGAAACATTGGTAAACTCCTGCATAGCTAGATTATACCCTGACGATACAGGCAATGATAAAGACCAAACTGCTCTCTGAACGCCAGTCAATCCACTTCCTCTGTTCAAACCCCCTGTAGTTTTAAGAGAGCGCATCAGACATTGTTCGATTACTAAGTCAGAACCCAATCCTGCCCAGTACCGTTCACTTCTGCGTATCACATGAAATCCTTTTTCAAACATTGCAGAAACAGTCGCATTTGTTGTTGGCAACAGAATTATATTCTGCAAATATAGGTATGCTGATTTCAAGTAATTATGGTGACCCGCAGCTGCGAAAATGGGTAGACACTGATGTATGGCATCAATATGCATTTTCCATGAACCAGTTCTATCTGCTGTGATGAGTTTTCTAGCAAGATCAACCATATTTTGATACTCAAGCCATAGTTTACTTGTTGCTGAGTTTGCTTTCAGTTCGCTCTTCTTTGCATCCAATGCACAGCTTATGTGTATCATAGTCTGTGAAGAATCCACTTCTTCTATAGTTTTGTTACAGGACACTAGTGAATCATACAGTGCAGAAGCTTCTTTTAAGACCTGGGGGAATTCTGAATGATCTTCAATTATCTGCGACATTATTTCAGCACTTAATCATGAATCGAGAATCAAATGTCCACGAAAAGCTCTTGATACTGATTTCCCATTTAACATATGCACTACTGTATTTTCCCCATAAATCTCTTCTAGGATTTCTTTAAGGCCCGATCCTGCCATGAGTGTACCAATGGCCCCAAGAAGATTCATGAAAGTATGAAAGGAACCAAGCAATAGAATGATGTCCTTGAGAGCACTACCATCACATGATGAATGAACTATTTGTGATGCTTTCCAAAAGAGTGGCTGATCAAATGTTATGATAGTTGGTATATTGTGCTTAAGAGCTAAATCTCGTAGGTATGTTAAGGTAGACAGGATGCAAGTCATTTCAGTGGGCTTCATATCAATGATAGGTAGGAAAAGTACTGATGATTTCTCAACTTTCTGGTTGTTTTGGTTATTATGTATTAAGTGCATCATTCCAGACCAGCCAGGCATTGGTTGTTCAAAGTTCCTTGACAGTTTCCACAGCAGATCTACTTTGACATTTGTGGGATAGATATCAGGCAATATTTTAAACTTACTGCCTTTGAGAGTACTGGATGCAAATCGATATTCATGAATGTTGATAGATGCAGCAGCTTTTAAGTCACTGCTCAATATATTCTTTCTTGGAATACAACGAGAAAAGGTTTTTGCTGGGGTTATTGCTGCTATCATCCCCATACCATGGAATGTGTTCTCACCATTCAGTGTAAGAATATTGTGATCAATATTGTCCGCAGCTAGAAGAACGTGACTGTTTTCAACATTTTCTGATATATCAACAATTAAAAAACATAGGATACACACAATTAAGTTTAGAAAACTAATCGAAATACAATACAATTGATACAGCAGGTCGGCCATTTTGAAATCACGATTTCTCAGTGTTCCTGTCATTTAATTTTGTCTAATTTTTTATATGTTATTCTACACCCAATTCTCATAAAAATGCCATTAATAGCGTTTATGTTGCAATTTTGCCCAGGTTCCAGCCTTTTTTTCTGTAGTTTGCCCGGACTATAGGTATTCAAGGGACAAGAGAACTTAGTATCCTGTTCAAGAACACTTAGTATCCAGTTATACCTTCAACTCCCATGTAACCCTGAGCACCAAAAGAAACTTTCTATGCTGAGGTGAGGCCCTCCAGATGTGGTTGGACTCTAAGTACCATCAACCTAAGCAAAGATGGCCAATGATCAGGGATGATGGGTGTTGTAGTGCAGCAACATCTGGAGAGACACACTTTCCCCATCTTCCCCCTCATGTGAAATTGCTATGCCTCTGTATTCAGATTTCTCCTTCCTCCTTGATCTGTAATATCTCACTGATACATTCCAACCAACTGTTGTTGTTGTTGTTTAGTCGTTTTTAGCACGCCAGGCACTCCTCCAACCAACTGTGCACGTTTTTATCCAAAAGGGCTCTAATTATATTCCTACACACTGAAAGGAGACATACAAAATTACAATCTCACAGCAAAGTGGAAGTATGTACCTCTCAATTGGTCCAGGACAACATCCCTGTATGTTTCTTTTCCAAGCGACGAGATGAGTTCAGACTTGAGTGTCAGAGACTCTGCTTTGCGGAAAAAGTAAGACAGAAGTGCTGTTTGTCATATGTGACTGTAAAAATATTCAAAAGCATTAATCTTGTGAAGTAAAGAGCAAAGTAACTGGTGGCCCATTAAAAGCTAATAAATGACAGGGCCCAGGAAGCCCCATGCCACCATTATTACCCAATGATTCCTTTTTGTATATTATACACAGGTTTTTTTTTGCGAATTCATACCATAATAGCTCATGCCACCATTATTAACCTGTGAGTCTCTCTATAGATTTTACATGGGTTTTAGGGGGAAATTCATACCACAATATAAGCTTATGAAGAGTTACCTACTGACAAAAGTACAGAGTTGTTATAAACTACAATATTCAACATTAACTTCGTTGGACTGGTCATGTTGTTCGGATGCCCGATTATCGTCTTCCAAAGCAACTACTGTACTCTATTCCCAACTTAAGAATGGAAAGTGAAATACTGGTGGACAATAAAAGAGGTTTAAAGACGCTTTCAAGGCAAATATATAAAAATGAAATATAAGCACAGAAAATTTGGCTCCAACTGGAGAATAGGCTTTATCAAAGACGTCATGAACTTTGAAGAAGCACAAACTCAGGACAAAAGGGAGAAGCAGGTTAAGAGGAAAGCACATTTGGCAAAACCTCACTGTGATTAACTCCCACCTAGAAATCTATGTTTCCAATGTAGATTAAGGATACACTGTTAAGACCGTGTTCATGGAAGACAATCTTTCTTGGCTACGAGGATTCGCCAAAGAAGACACAGCATGAATAAATGGCTCAAACAGCAAATTTACACCTTACCTAGAGAGGCCACCATCTCATAATTCTCCTCCATGACTTCCTTGTGCAGAGCTCTTTGGCCAGGATCCAGCAGAGCCCACTCCTCCTCTGTGAAAAACACAGCCACCTCCTCAAAGGCCAAGAGGGCCTGGAAGAAGAGGAACAAAACAGAGCTTCTCTTAGATGCCCACCATCCCCACTCAACACAGAGGGAGGCTGGGTGGTCCCATCTGTGCCTCTTCCCTCCTCCCTGCTCCCGTTGCTCTTTCCCTACCTGAGGCATCTGCCTGGCTCCTCTTTCTACTCCACCTCCAAGAAGAAACCATTCAGAGGGGGTCTCAGAGGCCATTGCGTTGCCAGTTGATAGGACGGAGGAGCAGGAGACGTAAACTGGGCCACTTCTGGGACTTTCTCAGCTGTTGCAATGTACTTAAATGCAGAGAGCAGCTCTTTAAGGAGAACAATGGAGAAGATATAATAATAATAATAATAATAATAATAATAATAATAATAATAATAATAATATTGAAGAGGTCTCAGATGGATTTATTTAGGGTGGGAGACATTTAAATAGATAGCATATCTTTTACAAATTACAAATACCAGTACTCTGGATACGTAATCTTCGGGTTGCGACAGCGGCAAATCTGGAAGAATTTCCCCAGTTTTCACCCCTCGCACATGAGCAGAAGTGCTTTATCGCACCGCACACGTGTACAGAAGAGGTGCCTCTGGTTACGGATTTTTTGGGGTGCGCACGGACCCCTGGAATGAATTAAAACTGTAACCAGAGGGTCCACTGTACTCATAAATTCTAATTACAAAGGCATTGGTACTGGTTCCTTTCTACAGGAACTTTATAATACTATAAGCTGCCTGAGTTTTTAGGGGGACATTCAGCTTTGGTTGGTAAAGTTCTAGGATCACATCCAAAACTCTTAACGAAGCTTCGCAAAAAGCATTATAGTCAGTACCTCTGCAGACCTCGCTTTTCCCTTCCTCCAAACAGGCATCCAGGAAATCAGTTTTTGACCTTTTGATATATTTAAAATAAAGAAAATAAGGGAAACTCCTTTATTTGTCGTTGGAAGAAAATCACATCTGTAGGGCATCAGGGTTCAGAAGCTCCATCCAAGTGGAGCAGATGGAAATATTTAGAGCACTCTATGCGCTAACATGGATTGTAGTTTAGGGGACAGAGATGAAGTTCTGTGGCTTATTGCCCCCTAGTCCTTCATCTTAGGAACCTGTGTGTGTGTTTGTGTGTGTACCCTTTTATCTTCCCTACACTGTGAGGAAGGACAGGATGAGAAATAATCAGCGGGTCCAAACTTCCCACAGGGCATCCCTCCTGAGCATGGGAATGTGAGACTGGGTCTCCCTTGTGTAAGCCCAGCACCCAAACTGCAGGGTGGGGAGCCTCAGACCAAGGGGCTAGATTGGTCCTCAAGTCCTTTCTCTCTCTGGCCCTCAGGAGGGTAGCCGTGTTGGTCTGCCATAGTCAAAACAAAATCAAAAATTCTTTCCAGTAGCACCTTAGAGACCAACTGAGTTTGTTCTTGGTATGAGCTTTCGTGTGCATGCACGTATCTGAAGAAGTGTGCATGCACATGAAAGCTCATACCAAGAACAAACTCAGTTGGTCTCTAAGGTGCTACTGGAAAGAATTTTCTATTTTGTTTTGGCCCTCAGGAATTTTCCCAGCGCCAAACCCTCTTTCCAACGCTTCCCAGCTGCCTCCTGGGGGGCTTTCATGTGGCTGGAAAATATCCCTGGAAGGCAGGCAGCTCCTGGACAAAAAGTCAGCTGCATAGCTCCACCAACTCTGTCCTCTGGCCCTGCCCATTAATGGAAAGTGGCCCCTGGAAGGCTGCTCAGGAGCGAATGTGGCCCTCAGAAGGGATAATGGTCTCCACCTCTGTCCCAAACACTAATCTGGCTGTCATCCTGGCCCACTTTGCAGGGTTTGTTTGTGAGCATTGCCCAGGTGGTGGGCTTTAGATCACCTATAGCAGGGATGTGCAACAAGTCGATTGTGATTGGCTACTCAATCCCCTGGAGGTTCTGGTCGATCGTGGGCTCTTTTTCATTTGCAGTGGCATAAGAGCATCCAGTCCTGCCCCCTCACCCCGTCCTCCCTTTGCACATGACCACTTGAACGGAAGACGGAGTTTTCACTCAGCGTCAGATTTTTTCCTTAGTGATCTTTTGGTGAGAAAATTTTCCCCTTTTCCCTTTACGATATGTCGGCATTTTTGTTGTTGTTGTTCAGTCGTGTCCGACTCTTCATGACCCCATGGACCGGAGCGTGCCAGGCATAACTATCATTCACTGCCTCCCACAGTTTGGCCAAACTCATGCTAGTTGCTTCGAGAAAAATGAAAGGCACAAATACAGGATGGGCGACACCTGGCTTGAGAGCAGTAGATGTGAAAAGGATCTAGGAGTCTTGGTAGACCATAAACTTGACATGAGTCAACAGTGTGATGCAGCAGCTAAAAAAGCCAATGCAATTCTGGGCTGCATCAATAGGAGTATAGCATCTAGATCAAGGGAAGTAATAGTACCACTGTATTCCGCTCTGGTCAGACCTCACCTGGAATACTGTGTCCAGTTCTGGGCACCACAGTTCAAGAAGGATACTGACAAGCTGGAACGTGTCCAGAGGAGGGCAACCAAAATGGTCAAAGGCCTGGAAACAATGCCTTATGAGGAACGGCTTAGGGTGATATGATAGCCATGTTCAAATATATAAAAGGATGTCATATAGAGGAGGGAGAAAGGTTGTTTTCTGCTGCTCCAGAGAAGCGGACATGGGGCAATGGATTCAAACTACAAGAAAGAAGATTCCACCTAAACATTAGGAAGAACTTCCTGACAGTAAGAGCTGTTCGACAGTGGAATTTGCTGCCAAGGAGTGTGGTGGAGTCTCCTTCTTTGGAGGTCTTTAAGCGGAGGCTTGACAGCCATCTGTCAGGAATGCTTTGATGGTGTTTCCTGCTTGGCAGGGGGTTGGACTGGATGGCCCTTGTGGTCTCTTCCAACTCTATGATTCTATGAGAACACTGTCCAACCATCTCATCCTCTGTCATCCCCTTCTCCTTGTGCCCTCCATCTTTCCCAACATCAGGGTCTTTTCTAGGGAGTCTTCTCTTCTCATGAGGTGGCCAAAGTACTGGAGCCTCAACTTCAGGATCTGTCCTTCCAGTGAGCACTCAGGGTTGATTTCTTTAAGGATGGATAAGTGCCAGCACCATAAAGTCAACATTTTACTCTCCTCAAAAGAGCTCAACCACTTAAGACGTGAATTGCGCAAAAACGGGACTTCCTCCAGTTTTGGGTCACAAAAGCAGCACAGCAACCCCCCCCCCCAACTGCCCCCGTATGGGAAACCGAACAAGACTCTTTCCTTTGTCCCAAAGCAACCTCAGCCTAGGATTTCTGAAAGAGGAGCTGGGGGGGGGCTCCCCCTTTCTTCTCACATGAGCCTCTTTCTTACTAAGGAAGCTCCGGAGGCCAATATCCCTTGACACTGTCCAGGGGCTTCAGCAGCTGATTTCGGAAGGGGGGCAGATCAGGGTCCTGGAGGAGCTCTGCCCTCCCCCCCCCGCCCAGACCGTCTCCCAGCCGCACGAGGCCTGGGGGGAGCGGTGGGGGGGGCAGGAGGGGCCAGCAATGAGAAGGGAGATGGAAGCTGTTAAACAGTGAGGAGCATCACTAGGTGGAATGGGGCTGCCACCCGTTTGGAGAGAGTAGGACTGACTTCTGAGTCAACATGCACAGGCTGGGGCTGCAAATCCCTTTGTAGTTAGGTTGCACTGGGGGGGGGCACCCTTTTCTGGTTCGTCTCAAGTGTCTTCGCCCCCCTCCCCATCCCCCTACAATGGGATGGGAACCAGGCTTGATCTCTGCGCTTCAAAAAGGATCTTATATTGCATACCCTGTTGGGGGGGGGGAGGACCCCACGTTGCAACAGGATGGCCTGCATCTAGCCCCCCCCCCCACTGATTCCCACAGTTAAAGGACGGAGCCCCTCCCTGCTTTCCTTCCCCCCCCCCAATCCTCCCGCCTCCTTTCCCAGCCGCCCTGTTTGTAGATTCAGGGAGAGGGAAAGCAAATCCTTCTCCCACCCCGCACCCCAAATAACCCCCCAATATGCGGCACCTCTTTCTCCTCTTCTCCAAGTCCGCTTCTCTTCCGGGAATGAGGATGGAGACCCCTCCCCTCCAAATAGTCCTCCCCCCCCAAAAAAAACAAACTTCCTGCCTCTCTAGGAAGCGGAGCTCATTGACCCAGAGGGAGGAGGAGAGACAGGAGACCCCCCCCCTGCAAACAGAAATGCTCTTCCTAGCCTGCAAGCTTCATATTCCCGTTTATTTAGTGAGAAATTCGTGGGTTCGATTCCCGGCAGCGGCAGCGAAAGACGACACCCCCCACCCCCCCATATTTCTAAAAGGCCTCCTCCTGGGAAGGGGTTTAGAGCAGTAACTTAAGACAATCCTAAAGGTGGTCAAGTGTCATTTCAGTGCTTGCCTTTTGTAAAAAGCTGGAGCTGATGGAGAAAGTTAGGCTTTGTTATTGGGGGGGGGGGTGCAGCTCAGTGGTAGAGCAGTTGCTTTGCATGCAGAAGGTTTTGGATTCCTATTTTCACGTTTGGTGGTCCAAGTCTTCTTGGGGAGTTTTTTTTTTAATCAGACCTCCAATAAACAATCTATCCGTCCGAATTTGGCATTTGCCTTAATATAACAATATTTGACCCCATATTCTAGGCTTCAATCAAAAGTATTAATTTCCTTTCTGTTCACAGCAGCTAGACTGCAGTTATTGCCCAACGATGGGAGGAAACCTCTAAAATAACATTACTAGAGTGTTAGTTACAGGTAGGTAGCAGTGTTGGTCTGCCATAGTCAAAATAAAATAAAAAATAAAAAAAATCCTTCCAGTGGCACCTTAGAGACCAACTAGGTTTGTTCTTGGTATGAGCTTTCGTGTGCGTGCACACTTCTTCAGTGTGGTTGGAGTGATCATTCTGTGATATTACGGCAGTTATTTATACCCTGCCCATCTGGCTGGGTTTCCCAAGCCATTCTGGGCAGCTCCCAACAGAATATTAAAAACACAATAAAACATCAAACATTAAAAACTTCCCTAAACAGGGCTGCCTTCAGATGTCTTCTAAAAGTCAGATAGTTGTTTATTTCCTTGACATCTGATGAGAAGGCGTCCCACAGGTCAGGCGCCACCACCGAGAAGGTCCTCTCCCAATGAGGGAAATGCCAGAAGGCCCTTGGAGCTGGACCTCAGTGTCTGAGTTGAACGATGGGAGTAGCAACGCTCCTTCAGATATACTGGACTGAGGCCGTTTAGGGCTTTAAAGGTCAGCACCAACACTTTGAATTGTGCTGCATAATGGGAGCCAATGTAGGTCTTACAGGGCGGGTGTTCTATGGTCTCTCTGGCTACTCTCAGCAGGCATATCAGATGGAACTGGTAGACACCTGCCCTGGACACACAATTGACCTGTGCTTCCATGGACAGCTGTGAGTGCAAAATGACTCCTAGGCTGCACACCTGGTCCTTCAGGGGCATAGTTACCTCATTCAGGATCAAGGTATATTGATCGTAGCAGCGAACAGTCCAGCAGGCACGGAAACAGTTCTAATGAGTTCAATTAGTCTTTATTTAAAAACATAATTGCAGAGCAGTTCTCACATACAACCATTCCACCTCAAAGATGTCCTAATCTGAATCCTCACGACTCCGCCCCAACAAGATCGGCACCAACAACCCTTACGCCTGCATTTGTGTTTCCATTGTTCCTCAGGCTGATAGGGTTAATTGGCTCTGCTTCAGCCCTTCCCTTCCCACTGATATCAGAGTTCCAGGTCCAGAAGGGAAGGGGGGGTTGAAGCTGTGGGGTGTCAGCTAGGAAAGTTGAGTCTTCTGCCTCATCTGCACGCTCACTCTCCAATGTTGCCTTGTCTACTGGGTCCTGGGGAGCCAGGTTCCTTACACAGGAAGTCCTCCACACGTGCCCACCCTGTCCCACAAAAACAGTACTTCCATCTTGTCAGGATCCAACCTCAATATGTTAGCCGCCATCCATCCTGCAACCGCCTCCAGACACACAGGACCTTCACCACCTTCACTTGTTCTGATTTAAAGGAGAGGAAGAGCTGGTTATCATCCGGTGTCAGGAACATGGCCCCCCAGATCGCAAGGGAAGAGTTCAAACTCAGAAATCAAACTAAATGAACAAGGGTCAGACTCTTTCTGGACATGGCCCAGGAGGAAAGAGTGGAACCACTGTATAACAGTGCCCCGAGCTCCTCTAGACAGTCCAGAAGGATGTCATGGTTGATGGCATCAAAGGCTGCTGAGAGATCCAGAACGAGGAATGAGGAAACTGCTTTCACCTTTGTGCCTAGCCCACCAGAGACCATTGACCAGTGTGGCCTAGACAGTTTCAGTCCCATGATGAGGCCTGAATTGGAAGGGATCCAAATGGTCCACATCCTCCAGGCATGCCTGGAGTTGTTCAGCAACCACCCACTCAATCACCTTGCCCAAGAATGGAAAATTTGAGACTGGGCAATAGTTGGCCATATTGGCCAGGTCCAAATATATTTTTTTAAGAAGTGGTTTAATAAACGCCTCTTTCAGCAGGTCTGGAAAGGCTCCCTCACAGGGGGAAGCATTCACCACCTCGCAGAGCCCATCGCCCAGCCGTTCCCAGTTCACTTTAATGAGCCAGAATGGGCAAGGTTCAAGGAGACAGGTGTCCAATTGGAATTGATCCCATGCACCTTGACTAGATAAGACTCTAGCACCCTCCCGCCCAGGCCCTGCTCCCATCGTGGAGTCTACCTCTTTCCGAATCTGAGTGACTTTTATCTGCAAAAAACTTTGCAAAATCATTGCAGGAGATATTAAGGTCCTTACCAGGCCACGATGGCGCAGGTGGTTCTGTCAAATTGCAAACCACCTGAGTCTCCTGCTGCTGTTGTCTGCAGATGCAATAGAGGTGGTTATGAAGGTCCTCTTCACTGTCGCTATAGCCTCTTGGTAGGCTCAACATTGAGCTCTAACCCATGTCCAGTCCACAGAGATTCCTCTCTCCACAGGGAAATGATTCTCCCGAAACCACTGGCAATGCCCGCATTTCCCTGTGCCACCTTCCCTCTCCATGTTGGTTGTTCCCCTCAGAACCTCTTTATTCCGGCTGCCACCAGGGATTTCATCCACTTAGTTGTTAATGTAGCCGTGAATGAGAAGGTATTGTAAAACAATGAATTTATAAAATATAAACAACACAGGACATAAGACGATGGTTTCAGTCATTTTGTGTTTTCATTGTTCCTTTATTGCAATTATAAAAATGGGCTTTATGCTGTTGTTCTTATAACAGGGAATTGGACTAGAAGACCCTTGGAGTTCCTTTCAACTCTACAGTCCTAGGATTCTATAACCAATCCTGCTTCTTAAACACCACTTTAGTGTTCCACTTTTCACAACTCTCCATTCCCAACTCTCTCTGCCAAAGACCAAATATCAACGGACTCTCAGCACATGTTCACTCCAGGGGCACATTCTGCATATTCCTAACAGTACATTGTATCTTTCATTATACTCACTATTATGAGACATTACCTTCATTGCCTTAATACATATACGTACAACTTTCCATACAAACACCAGAACATCAAATACACTCCATGTATTTACAATTTATTTTTCCCTATATGAGTTTGCTAATATGAGGAACAAAGTGAACTTTGTGGGAAAAACTTGGCACACTCCATACAACTAAATGGGTTCTACCCTGTGAGAGTCAGTAGGTGTTTATTTAGAACTCCGTTATAAGTGAAACACTTTCCACACTCCTTGCATCTAAACAGCTGCTTCTCTGTGAGACCGTTGATGTTTTCTAAGAGTTCCATTCTCACTGAAGCACTTTCCACACTCCAAACATTTAAATGGCTTCTCTCCTGTGTGAGTTCGTTGGTGTCTTGTAAGAGCTCCACTCTCACTGAAGCATTTCCCACAATCCATACATTTAAATGGTTTCTCCCCAGTGTGACTTTGTTGGTGTACACCGAGTTTCCCACTACAAATGAAGCTCTTTCCACACTCCAAACATTTATATGGTTTGTCCCCTGTATGAGTTCGTTGATGTAGAGTAAGGCTTCCACTCTCACTGAAGCACTTTCCACAAACCATACACTTATATGGTTTCTCCCCTGTGTGAGTTCGTAGATGTACAGTAAGTATTCCATTGTGACTGAAGCTCTGCCCACACTCTATACATTTAAAAGGTTTCTCCCCTGTGTGAGTTCGGAGATGTATAGTCAATTTTGAAGCTTCACTGAAGCACTTTCCACACTCGATACATTTATATGGTTTGACCCCTGTATGAATTCGTTGATGTCTTGTAAGCTTTCCACGACAACTGAAGCTCTTTCCACACTCGATACATTTATACGGTTTCTCCCCTGTATGAGTTCGGTGATGTACAGTAAGAATTCCTTTCCGACTGAAGCTCTTTCCACACTCCATACATTTAAATGGTTTCTCACCTGTGTGAGTTCGGAGATGTATGGTAAGTTGTGGACCTTCAGTGAAGCTCTTTCCACACTCCAAACATTTATATGGTTTCTCTCCTGCATGAGTTCGTTGATGTACAGTAAGAATTCCATTCCGATTGAAGCTCTTGCCACACACCATACACCTGAATGGTTTCTCCCCTGTGTGAATTCGTTGATGTACAGTAAGCTTTCCCCTATCCCTGAAGCTCTTTCCGCACTCCATACATTTAAATGGTTTCTCACCTGTGTGAGTTCGTAGATGTATATAAAGGTGTTCAGTCACATTGAAGCACTTTCCACACTCTAAGCACTTATATGGTTTCTCACCTGTGTGAATTCTTAGATGCACGGTCAGTTTTGAACCTTCACTGAAGCTCTTTCCGCACTCCACACATTTAAATGGCTTCTCCCCTGTATGAGTTCGCTGGTGTACAGTAAGACTTCCACTTTGACTAAAGCTCTTTCCACATACCATGCATCTAAATGGTTTCTCTGCTGTGTGAATTCGTTGATGTCTTGTAAGTTTTCCACTTGCACTGAAGCTCTTGCCACACTCAATACATTTAAATGGTTTTTCCCCTGTATGAGTTCGTTGATGTATAGTAAGGTGGGAACACTGACTAAAGCTCTTGCCACACTCCATACATTTAAATGGTTTCTCCCCTGTGTGAGTTCGTAGATGGATAGTCAGCTGGGAACTTTCACTGAAGCTCTTTCCACATGCCATACATTTAAATGGTTTCTCCCCTGTGTGTGTTTGTTGATGTTTTGTAAGTGCTCCACTATCACTGAAACACTTTCCACAAACCATACATTTAAATGGTTTCTCTCCTGTGTGAATTTGTTGATGTCTTGTAAGTTTTCCGCTTTCACTGAAGCTCTTCCCACATTCCACACATTTATATGGTTTCTCCCCCGTGTGTGATCGTTGGTGTACACTAAGGCTTCCACTACAAATGAAACACTTTCCACACTCGATACATTTAAATGGTTTCTCACCTGTGTGAATTCGTTGATGTCTTGTAAGTGCTCCAGTTTCACTGAAGTTCTTTCCACACTCCAAACATTTATATGGTTTCTCCCCTGTGTGAGTTCGTTGATGTTTTGTACATGCTCCACTGTCACTGAAACTCTTTCCACACTCCATACATTTAAATGGTTTTTCCCCTGTATGAGTTCGTTGGTGTATAGGAAGTTTTCCACTACAACTGAAGCTCTTTCCACATTCCATACATTTATATGGTTTCTCCCCTGTGTGAATTCGTTGATGTACAGTAAGAATTCCATTCCGACTGAAGCTCTTTCCACACTCCATACATGTAAAGGGTTTCTTCGCTGTGTGAGTTTGTAGATTTGTGATAAGATGCTCACTCACACTGAAGCACTTCACAGATAGCCCTTCAGAATTCTGACTCCAGTCTCCATCGTCTGCTTGAGAGTAGGGGAGAATAAAATCTTGTTAGGATTTTAAGGAAGAGAACAAGATAACTTAACACACAGTAAGACCAATCACCACCTTCTCTTTACACAACTGACCAGATTTTCAGGAAAGGAAAGGAAAGAATTCCTAACAATAGTTTCATAAACTGTTAGTATCTAGTACAACCTTCAGCTCCCAAGTAACTCTGAGCACAAAGGAACCTTCCATGCAGAGGTAGGAGCCAGATATGGTTAAACTCAAGGTACCATCAGCCCAAGCAGGCATGTCCAATGGCCAGTGGTGATAGGAGTTTCACCACTGCAAATGCAAATATGCATATGCAGTCCATTTTCTCCTTCCTCCATGATCTATACATTCCCTAACCTTGCACTATTTTCTTCCTGAAGCTGCTCTGTTGTGTTTCCACTGTCAGAACCACCCACCATTTCAGTAGCTGTCATTTAGTTCTCAACTGATCTTCTCCCTCCGCCTTTGGAAATATTTATCTGAATCCAAGTGGCTGGGAATCATGAATGGGGAGAGAGCTTTGGTACTCAGGCCCTGTTGATGGGATTCTCCCTGGTTGGTCCTGTGTGAGAAGAGGATGCTGGACAAGATGGTCCCTCATTCTGATCCAGCAAGGCTCTTTTTATATTCACTGAAATGAAGCAAACAAGCCTGTAGTGTCACAGCAAAGTGGAAGCACCTACCTCTCCATTTGTCCAGGACAACATCTCTGTATTTTTCTGTCTCGAGCGAGGAGATGAGCTCGGACTTGGGTATCAGAATCTCTCCTGTGTGGAATAAGTAAAAGAGACCTGCTATTTACGTCATAAGGGACCCAGGTGGCGCAGTAGGTTAAACCACAGAGTCTAGGGCTTGCTGATCAGAAGGTTGGCGGTTCGAATCCCTGCGACGGGGTGAGCTCCCATTGCTCGGTCCCAGCTCCTGCCCACCTAGCAGTTTGAAAGCACGTCAAAGTGCAAGTAGATAAATAGGGACCGCTCCAGCGGGAAGGTAAACGGCGTTTCTGTGCTGCTCTGGTTCACCAGAAGCGGCTTTGTCATGCTGGCCACATGACACAGAAGCTGTCTGTGGACAAACGCCGGCTCCCTCGGCCTATAGAGCGAGATGAGTGCCGCAACCCCAGAGTCAGACACGACTGGACCTAATGGTCAGGGGTCCCTTTACCTTAATTTATGTCATATGGAAAAATATTCAAAAATAATCATCTTCTGGAGCAAAGAGAAGAAAATATCTGGTGGCCCATTAAAGGCTAATAAACATATTGTGGCCTAAACTTCTATGGGCTGCAGTCTGATGATGTGCACTGTGGACCAGGAAAACTCAAGCCACCAGATCCTGCCCTACCTTCAATTTCCTCCTGCTGCTGCCTATTTATTCAATGTATATGTTACTTTTGGGAGTATGGGAACTCAACATACTCAACAGTCCAAAAACAAAACAAAAACATACATTGTTTTCGAACGTAATCCGTTATGGAAGACCATTTGAGTTCTGGAGCGTTTGAAAACCAGAAACCCAGCAGCTGACAGCTAGGCCTCAGGATCTTGCACTCAGCGGAAGCCGCGCGGCATGTTTGACTTTCGAGGCGTGTTCAAAAACCAAAGCATTAACTTCTGGGTTTACGGCATTCGAAAACCAAAATGTTAAGTCAACGGAGACGTTTGAAAACCGAGGTACCACATGGATAATGAAATAAGGATTTTAACCTTAAACATTAAAGGGCTGGGGTCAATTAGGAAAAAAGAGGATAGAAACATTACTGAATAAAGATAAAGCAGATATAATATTTTTTACAGGAAACTCATCAGATGAAAGAATTATGATGGCTAGGAAGTGGAAGGGTCAAGCATAATATAAAATGGAAGAATGGTATAGAGAGGTGTAGGATACAGCTATTAATGATAAATTAACATGTGCCATTAAGGTAAGATGAGGAATATGCAGGAGGAATGATTCTGAGGAGATATGGAGGGTGTGTGTAGAATTTGCAGTGTTAAAATGGAAAGGGGTCAAACTTGGATAATTACAATGGAATGGTCTCGGTGGTGGGGTGCACATTTTTATTCTTATTTATTTATGATTATTACTTTGTCAAAATAAAATGAAAAATAAATAAAAATATAAAACACATTTTTTAGCTTCCCCACTGTGCACCTTCCCACAGCTTTCTTGCCCCGGGGTTCCCTGTCCCTGAGTTTCTCTACCTGGAGCCAACAAGCAAGGCCAATTCACATGACACTGTTGGGATGGGGTAGTTCTAAGACAGGTAATAATAATAATATTATTATTATTAATAATAATAATAATAATAATAATAATAATAATAATAATTTTTTATTTATACCCCGCCCTTCCCCGCCAAACCGGGCTCAGGGCGGCTAACACCAATAAAATCACAACAAAAACATAAAACAATTCATTAAATTGTTCATTAAATAAGGTAGAGGTATAGAGCCTCTCCGTTTTGTGAACATTTTTGGAGTTTTTTTTTATTTTGCTACTGTAGCGGATCCAACCACTTACCACCAATTAATAGTGCGGCGGACTCACCCCGCTAACTGCCCCCCCATTAAATATTGTGCACATACCTCACTGTATGCCAATTACACCGAGTTTTACCATTTACCATGGGTTATCGGGGGGGGTGGCTTTTGTGAGGGAAAGCTTAGATTAGTCTCAGGCAGGAGTTGATCCAACAGACAGGAAAAGTTTCACTAAATAAAAAAAGAGGTTGTGGAACCAAGTGGGTCAGGAAATGTGTTCTTTCGAGTAGAACTTATTACTAAAACTAGACATAAAGATGTCACGAGCTTAAACACAATACTATAGGCACAGCTCTTCAGTTGCTAAAGAAATCAGTTGGTACACTTCAGGCAGGTGTTCTGGTTTCCAAAATAGGTGGCAAAATGCTTGGCTAATTTTCTGTTACTTAGTTATGAGAGGTGGTTCAGTTAAATAATACAACACAGCTTCCTTCACTGATCAATGCCCTGGTCCATGAGCAAGGGGCACTTTCCCTCTCTAAGCAACCCCACACCTGAGGTAATTCCAAAATGGTGTAACAGACCCAGGGGGTCCCCTCCCCCCTTGAAGAACTGCCCCCTCCTGACTGGAAGGAGACCCAGGGGGGAGCTTGAATTCCCCCAGAATCTGCTTCTCCTGCCTCAGAGTCAGCCCTCCCAGGACAAGACCTTCCCCAGACCCTCGACTGGCTCTCCCTATCCAAGCTGGAAGGGTCTTTCCTCTTGCTAAGGACAGTCTCCTCAGGGTGGGTGCTCAACTCAAATCAGAACCAGTTCTGCCTCAGACAAATCCTATCCTCCTCCCTAACTCCCACCCACAAAAAAAAAATCCCTCTCCATCTTCTCTCGAATAAAACTCTCTCCCTCAGAAACGGCTCCTTTTATTTTCCCTCCAAAAGTGCTGTTGGCCAATCAGAGAGAGGCTCCATCCCTCTGGTGGAATTTCTGAGGGACTGAATGGCCAGACTCTAGTCTGGCTCTGCCGTCCGTCACAACTGCCTTTTTTTTTTTCATTTTCATTTTTGCTCGAGCGGCATTTTAGACATACGGTACGGACAAAAGGGCGTGTGATTATTCCAGCACCTGCCTCGGTGGTAATACCAATGTAGCTATCTCTCATTCATTCCATCTGCAAGCTCAAAATACCGTATTTTTTGCTCCATAAGACACACTTTTTTCCTCACAAAAAGTAAGGGGAAATGTCTGTGCATCTTATGGAGCGAATGGTGGTCCCTGGAGCCGAATTGCCCAGGGGCCAAAAGCAGATCCTGCTTTTTTTAAAAGAAAGAGAGAAAAGGGGGTGTTGAAAGGACCCCGCTCAGCAGCTGATCAGCAAGAGATCGGGAGAGAGATAAGACTCCCGGCTCCCTCTGGGCCCCGCCCCCTTGCCCAGGCCTCCATTGTTGAATGTGCCTGCAGAGGGAGGCTGTTTGTTTCCCCAGCCACATGTAACTGGCTGATTAGATTATCTTTCTGCAAACTGTAGAAAGGGCTCCTTAAGAATCTGCAGAAATGTGAGTTGAACCCCATAAAAATGGGGCTTTTCCTCTTGCTTTTCCCCCTTTGCAAAAAAGCTTTGCTTTCCCCCTTTGCAAAAAAGCTTTGCTTTCCCCCCTTTGCAAAAAAAGCTGCACAAATCTGAGCTGATCCTCAAAAAATCAGGGCTTTCTCCCTTTCCTCCTCTAAAAACTAGGTGTGTCTTATGTTCAGGTGCGTCTTATGGAGCGAAAAATTCGGTAAGCACAAATGCGAAACGGGAGGCATGGGAATGGATAAAAAAGGGGAGAATTAGACGTGCCAATCAGGGCTGGTGCAGCTTCATCTCTCTCTCTCTCTGTCTGCCTGCCTCTGTCTCTCTCTCTCTCACACACAAACACACAGCAATGACTTCAGGCTGTAGCAGCTGCAGCTAGGCGGGGTGCACAAGCCACCCGATTTCTCTTCTCCTTCTCCCCTCTTCTCAGCGGGTCCCCCTCCATCGAGGAGTGTCCCTCACATCTACAGAATTTCCTCAAGCAGCAACCCTGCCTTTTCCTCAAACAATTTCAAGGAGGACGGGGTGTGGGCAGTGTGTGTTTGTGTGTGTGCGTGCATGGGATTCACGACTCTCTTGAGCCAGCCCTGCAGGGAGGGCGTCTACCCGAAAAGGCGGCAGAGGCAGTTGCTGTGCTCCCTACCCTTTTTCAGCAGCTTTAGCGAGAGAGGCGGGGCCATCTGTTGTGGATGCTTCAGGGAAATTTTTTAATGTTTGATTTGATTTGATTTTTAACTATTTTTATTTAGTTTTCAGCATAGCATGAAGAAAATATACATAAAGGAATAAACATTAAAAAATTACATATAAAGACCAAATATGCATAAAATACAAATACAGATACTCCGCCAAGCATTGTGACTTCCCTCCCTTCCATCTCTGGTTTTGTTCCTTCCCTTCATTCTTTCGCTTTCCCAGATCACATTGCATTTCCAAAATTAAATTATTATCCATTTTGTACTCTATTGTTATATTGCAAGTATTGTATCAAAACCTGTCAGTGTTTTCATATATTTACAATGTTTTCTCAGATATTCAATAAATGTACTCCAATCTGATTGAACCTGTTTGTCTCTTTGATTTCTAATTCTCCCTGTCATTTTTGCTAACTCTAGATATTCTAATAATTTTATTCTCCAATCCTCAATTGTTGGTAGATCAGCTTTTTGTGCCAGTAAAATTCTGGCTGCAGGGGTGGCATATAAGAATAGTCTTTGATCTTTCCTGGCAATTTCATTCCCTATTAACCCCAACAAAAACACTTCTGGTACCTCTGGGAACGCATATTGTAACATCTTTTTTAACTCATTATATATTGACTCCCAATAACTTTTTTTTTTTATTAAACAACAAAAACAGAATACACAATAATTTCAAAGCACACATAAAGAAAAAGATACAACCCAACTCCCAATAACTTTTAACCTTCTCACAAACCCACCACATATGGTAGATTTTATTTTTAATATTCTGTTGGGAGCCGCAGGGTATGAATGAATAAATAAATAAATAAATAAATAAATAGGATTATTATTGGGGTTTCCTACGATTCTACAAGATGGAGGGAGGGGAGAGGAGCCCTGAACAATAGAGAGTATCTCACTCACATGGGATTTGGGGGGAAGGAGAGGAAGAGGCAGCAGTTGTCACTACATGGCATGAATAAATGGCACAAAGGTTCCCACCTCCAACGTCTAGCAGCCGGGAGGAATAAAAACGTGCAATTACCTAGAGAGGCCACCATCTCATAATTCTCCTCCATTACTTCCTTGTGCAGAGCTCTTTGGCCTGGATCCAGCAGAGCCCACTCCTCCTCTGTGAAAAACACAGCCACCTCCACAAAGGTCAAGAGGGCCTGGAAGAAGAGGAACAAAACAGAGCTTCTCTTAGATGCCCACCATCCCCACTCAACACAGAGGGAGGCCGGGTCGCCCCACCTGCCTCTCTTCCCTCCTACCTGATTTCCCATTGCTCTTTCCCTACCTGAGGAAGCTGCCTGGCTCCTCTTTCCACTCCACCTCTGAGAAGAGACCATTCAGAGGGTGTCTCAGAGGCCATTGCGCTGCCTGTAGGCGATTTGGTGGAGGCGTAAACTGGGCCACTTCTGGGACTCTCTCAGCTGTTGTCACGATGTACTTCAAGGCAGGAACAATAGAGAAAGGCAGTTTTATTTAGGTTGGGAGACATTTACACAGATGGCAGACCTTTGTCTGAGGAACAAATATTAAGTAGTGCTAGACAACTTCTGGAATTGGCAAAACGTGCATCAAACTACACATTTTCTAACAATCCTTGCATTAATTGCACATGACTCCAGACCTTTAATTCAAGGTCACCCAGGAGCTGCGTAGCAAAGTGTGGGTCTCCCTGGTCTAAGCCCAGCACCCTAACTGTGGGCTGGGGAACCTCAGTAGCAGGGGCCAAATCCAGCCCTCGAGGCCTCAGCAATCTCCCAGGCCACACACCCACCTTGCATGGGTTTTGTGTGTGCATTGCCCAGGTGGTGGGCTTTAGATCACCTACAGTATTATAAGGCCCTCCAGGCAACCTAGATGGGGACGAGACCAGGCAGGATTGAGGCTTGCAGCACCGGCAGAGAAAGTCCCACAGCACCTCTGCGCTGGGTCAATCCTGCAAGACAGGCCAGATCTCCCACCCCTGGGTGCTTTGAATCTCCTTTCTGACAAAGTCCCAAGAGGATATCTGGAGAAGCCTCTTTTTGGAAAGAAACAGCATCAAAGTCTGCAGGAGGGGGGGGGAGATTAATCTCCCCCCCCCTCCTGCAGACTTTGATGCTGTTTCTTTACTTCAAGTCCACCTGGGGAGGGGGCATTTCTTTAATTCCTCCAGTCTTTGCCTTGACGCTTTTTAAAGGGCTCCTCAGACCTTGATCAGCTTCAAATCCTGCCATCCCTGGGCCCATTTCCCTTGCCCAAGCAGGAGGAAAACTGATGAGGTGCTTTTTCATGCTTCAGGAAATTGAAAATGCGCCTCTTTCCTCCAGTATTGGGGAACAAAAGCAGCACAGCAACCCCCCCCAACTGCACCCCCCCAACATGGGAAACCCAACAAGGCTCTTTCCTTTGTGCCAAAGCAACCTCAGCCTCCCAGACTAGGATTTCTGAAAGGGGAGCTGGGGGGGGCCTCCCCCTTCCCAAGAAGCAAATCCTTGTTTCCTTTTGCTTCCTTCTCACGATAGCCTCTTTCTTACCAAGGAAGCTCCGGAGGCCGATTTCTCTTGACATTGTCCATCTCTCACCCCCCACCCAACTCGAAATCTGCTCCCTCTCTCCCAATCCAGAGGTGACACTGTTCACCAGCTGATTGCCCCACTGAGGCAGGGGCTTCAGCAGCAGATTTCAGAGGGGGGCAAATCAGGGTCCTGGAAGAGCTCAGCCCACCCCTCCCACCCAGACTGGCTACCTGA
Source organism: Lacerta viridis (assembly GCA_900245905.1). Classification (NCBI taxonomy): domain Eukaryota; kingdom Metazoa; phylum Chordata; class Lepidosauria; order Squamata; family Lacertidae; genus Lacerta; species Lacerta viridis. The sequence goes on along the minus strand of OFHU01001551.1, from coordinate 164,973 downwards.
CCCAGGAGTATGAGGGGGGGGGGCTGTGTTCCACGCTGAGTGTGAAGAAATACATAAGAATGGGTTAAGTGGCCGGGTCTAAGATGGGGGGGGCTTCACCTGGTGACTTTCAGTGCACAGGTGCCAGCTCCCTGGGCACCCACCAAATGCCCCATAAAGGGGGCCGGGCACCCACTAATTTCGGTGCCAGGGCAATGCACGATGCATGGCACCCACAGCCCCGGGGACCCATGGTCGTGGGGTGAAACTGGCACAACTGGTTCAGTGTGGCATAGGGGGTGGGGGGTCAGGTGGCATAGGGGGTGGGGGGGGAGCGCCCTTCTCTGGTTCGCCTCAGGCAGCAAATGTCTCCCCCTCCCCCACAAGGAGGCTGGTTGATCTCTCCGCTTCCAAGAGGATCCTGCAATGCAAACCTTGTTTGGAGAAGGGGGCCCCTCCACCCCCCCAAAAAACCCCCCCCACCTTGCATCCAACTGCAGATTGCCACTCCTGGTTCCCAGAGGGAAAGGGGGGGGAGACCTTTCCTTGCATTCATCCCCCCCCCCGCTGCCCTGTTTGTAAATTCAAGGGGAGGCCAATAAAATTATTCTCTCTCCCTGCACCCCAAATCAATCCCCCCCCCAAAAAATGTTGCACCTTTTTCCTCCTCCTTTGCAGACCTCCTTCTCTTCCGGGGATGTGCATGGAGACCCCACCCCTCCGACATTGCCTCTACCCCCTCCCGCCCTCCTCCGTCACTTCCTGCCTCTCTAGGAAGCGAGTTCATTGACCCAGGGGGAGGGAGAAAGGACCCCCCCCCCAAGCCGGTCATGGATCCCAGTGTCCCGCAACCTTTTCCCAGCCATGGCCCCCTCCTGACCTTCTTTCCTTCCTTTGCCCCCCCACCTCGTCCTGACGGTAGAAAGGTAGCTATTTAAACGTTTTGCTCGTACATAGACCATTTTAATTTATAGTTTTTATTTATAAATCCACTGCGAAGCACTGCTTTCTTTTCTTCACTTCTCACTTCCCTCTGTGGTCCCCCCCCCGTCTCGTGCCCTGGCCCCCCATTTACACGATCTTCACCTCTGGCCCCCTTGGAATATCCATATGCCCCCCCTTTAGAAACGCTGGTCTAGTCTTTAACTACCTGGGAGTAAACCCCATTGAATTCTGTGGGACTGACTTCTGAGTAAGACTCTTGTGCAATCCTAAGGGTTTTTACTCAGAAGTCATTCCCACTGAGGGCTCACTGAAATCAGCCCTGAGTCCTCACTGGAAGGGCAGATCCTGAAGCTGAGGCTCCAGTACTTTGGCCACCTCATGAGAAGAGAAGACTCCCTGGAAAAGACCCTGATGTTGGGAAAGATGGAGGGCACAAGGAGAAGGGGGCGACAGAGGACGAGATGGTTGGACAGTGTTCTCGAAGCTACATTCATGTGTTGCATCTTCTGTCTTGTTGCCATGTTTTTATTCTTCCAGTTAGTTCATCAGTATCAGCCTCTTAGCAACCATTAGTGTGCAAAGAATCCATTTTTATTGTCCTGTTGTCAGCTTCCATATAACACTGGTCCTAAAGGATCTTCACTGGTTCCCAGAATGTTTGCGAGCACATCAAAATGTTGGTGTTGGCCTAACCAGCCTGAGCCCAGTATTCCCAAAGGAGCGTCTCCATCCCCATCATCCAGACTGGACAATGAGGTCCTCCTCTGAGGGTCTTCTGGTGGTTTCCTCACTGTGAGAAGTTACAGGGTAGCAGGCAGAGGGTCTTCTTGGTAGTGGTGCCCTCCAATCAGATGTCAAAGAGATAAACAACTACAGTGGTACCTCTGATTGCGAATGCCTCTGGTTGCGTACGCTCCGGATTACAAGCTCCGCCACCCTGGAAGTAGCCACTCCTGGTTGCGAACTTTGCCCCAGGATGTGAGCAGAAATCGCACACACGCAGCAGGAAGTGCCATTAGCGAAAGCGTGCCTCATGTTACGAGCGGACCTCGGAATGGATTCTGTTAGTAACCAGAGGTACCACTGTACACAACTTTCCAAATACATAGTTCTGTATCAGGAAGCATTTAATAATTGATGTTTTGTGTGTTTTTATTATGTCAAAAGTTGTCCAGAGTATCTGGGGCAACCCAATCAGATTATTATTGTTAGTAGTAGTAGTAGTAGTAGTAGTAGTGCTTGTCACAAAAGCAGTAGCCCTGGGGTAGCCACATGATGCTTAGGAGTCAAAATGGTCCAACCAGGGGATTCACTGGTACCTAAAGCATCTTTTCTTTCCAAAAGTGTTCCATTATTCCACCAGAGTTGTGTTTGTGCCACAGATGGAGAGGTAAGGGTTAACTTCACACACGTGGACCCCTCCCTGTGCCCTATTGGTTGGAAGGAAGTCTCTTGTTCCGCTGTAATAGTAGGTATTGAATCCTGATTGCAAATCTGGAGGGAGCCTCTCACCTCTCTACCTTAAATGCCCTGAGGTGATTGCACCCTTATGGCAGTTCATGGATTTGTAGGAAGTTCTCCTGTGGTTTCTCCCCTCTGGGTGCCAATTTGGGGAGAATTAGGCATGAGCTTCCAATGATGTATTTTATACACTCTCCTGTCACCTGCCACTTGCTTCTAGATGCTCTGGCAAAGCCCACACTGCCCTGTTGCCACCTTCCCACCTCATGCAAGATGCACAGCTAAGAGCCGAGACTTTCTTCCTTGTTCCACTAAACATCCCCTTTATTCCTGCTGCCACCAGATTTTTTTTTTCTGAACACTTTACTCTTCACATTGCATCATTATTAATGTATAAACTATAAAGCATGTATGAGGGCTTCAGGATTACCAATGTTATGCAGAGAATGCCTTCAGCCTGTCTTTTATTTGTTGCTTTATTGCAATTAAAACAATGCGTGTCACACTGCTGTTCCTATAACACTAGTTTAACCAACTCTTTTTGCAAACCAACACAACGAGTCTCACACTCCCCATTTCACGACTATCCATTCCTAACTCCAAACATCAACTTTTCCAACTCTCTCGACCAAAGACCGAAATTCAGCCGACTCTCAGCCCATACAAAGCAACTTATACTTTACTAAGTATTGTGAGATGTTACCTTCATTACTATACTAAATGAATGTACAACTTTACATTGAAACACCAGAATATCACATACACAGAATGCATTTAAATTTGATTTCTGCCTATAGGAACCTGTTCATCTCAAGGAAGAAGTGAACTCCTGAGGGAAAAACTTTCTACTCTCCATACATCTAAATGATTTCTCCCCTATGAGTCTGTAAACATTTTGTATGTACATTATTAAACTGAAGGACTTAAGTTTCACATATGGCGGGGTTGCCAAAAAAGAAAGAATTCTTTGGGATATGATATATGAGGAGTTGGGAGAAAAAAAGTTTAAGCAAACCTTTATTTAAAAAAACCCAGCAGCTTTCCCTTTGGGTATTTTAGGTTCTGATATCCTGAACGAAAAAAAGAAAATATTACTATAGGCCACAATGGCACCAAGAATATTAATAGCTAGAAATTGGAAAAGTGAAATAGTACCAACAAAAAAGGCAGGATAAACTATTTGAAAATCTCGAGTTGGCAAAAATGACGGATGCAAATAGGAGACAGCCCAAACAAAAATTCCAAAAGGAATGGGAAACTTATAGATATTATCTAAAAAAGAGTGTCCCCAAATCAAAACCTGGATTTGCTTTAATTTTTGCACACGGCAGTATGGCTTATTAGTATAGTACAGTGGTACCTCTGGTTACGTACTTAATTCGTTCCGGAGCTCCGGTTCTTAACCTGAAGACCACTTTAGCTAATGGGACCTCCCACTGCCAGAGCACAATTTCTGTTCATATCCTGAAGCAAAGTTCTTAACCTGAAGCGTTATTTCTGGGTAAGTGGAGTATGTAACCAGAAGCGTATGTAACCCGAAGTACCACTGTACGTGGATAACAGTAGAGATAAAGGAAGGATAAAAGGAGCATTTTAACAAATAGATAAAAAGGACCTGCTTACAGGAAGAAATTTTTTGAGAAGAAAAGAAATTGGGATGAAAGAATATGGTGACATAAATCCATACGTAAGAATTTATGGTTGTATGTATGTATTTCTTTTCTTTTCCTATCTTGTTTTGTTTGTTGTCATTTTATTATTTTGGTTTTCTATTGTATGTGTTTGTCTATTAAGCATGAAAATTAATTAAAAAGCATTAAAAATAAATAAACTGAAGCACATTCTGCACTCCTTTCATTTAAATGTTATTCTCCCACTGAGATTTTTTGTAAAGTTTCCACAATGACTGAAGCTCTATTTAATGGTTTCTCCCCCGTGAGTCTGTTGATGTTTTCTAAGGCAAACAGTATGTGTGAGGGACTTTCCACACTCTATACATTTAAAAGGTTTCTCCCCTGAGTTTGCTGATGTATTTAGTGTTCCCTTCTGACTGAAGCTCATTCCACACTCCATACATTTAAAGGGTTTCTCCTATGTGAGTTCGTGGGTACATTCTTAGTGCTCCCTTCTGACTGAAGTTCTTTCCACACTCGATACACCTACATGGTTACTCCCTTGTGTGAGTCCGATGATGATTTCTAAGTGTTCCACTACAGATGAAGCTCTTTCCACATTCAATACATTTATATGGTTTCTCCCCTGTGTGAGTCTGTTGATGTTTTCTAAGTGTTCCACTCTCGGTGAAGCTCTTTCCACACTCCATACATTTATATGGGTTCTCCCCTGTGTGAATTCGCTGATGTTGTCTCAAGTTTCCACTGTGGCTAAAGCACTTCCCACACTCCATACATCTAAATGGTTTCTCCCCTGTATGAGTTCGTTGATGTACAGTAAGGCGTCCATTTTCACTGAAGCTCTGCCCACACTCCATACATTTATATGGTTTCTCCCCTGTATGAATTCGTAGATGTGTTATAAGCGTTCCATTCCGACTGAAGCTCTGCCCACACTCTACACATTTAAATGGTTTCTCCCCAGTGTGAATTCGTTGATGTACAGTAAGATTTCCACGTTCACTGAAGCTCTTTCCACACTCCATACATTTATACGGTTTTTCCCCTGTATGAGTCCGTACATGTATGGTAAGTTTTCCATTTTCACTGAAGCTCTTCCCACACTCCATGCATTTAAATGGTTTCTCCCCTGTGTGAGTCTGTAGATGTGTTGTAAGACCTCCACTGTGACTGAAGCTCTTCCCACATTCCATACATTTAAATGGTTTCTCCCCTGTGTGAGTTCGTTGATGTCTAGTAAGGTGTGAACACTGTCTGAAACTCCTTCCACACTCAATACATTTAAAGGGTTTCTCCCCTGTGTGAGTTCGTTGATGTCTAGTAAGGTGTGAACACTGTCTGAAACTCCTTCCACACTCAATACATTTAAAGGGTTTCTCCCCTGTGCGATATCGTTGATGTATAGTTAGGTGTGAGCACTGAAGGAAACACTTACCACACTCCAAACATTTAAATGGTTTCTCCCCGGTGTGACTTTGTTGATGCACAGTGAGTCTCGAACTACAAATGAAGCACATTCCACACTCCAAACATTTATATGGTTTCTTCCCTGTGTGAGTTCGTTGATGTCTTGTAAGAGTTCCATTCTCACTGAAGCACTTCCCACACTCCATACATTTAAATGGTTTCTCACCTGTGTGAATTCGTTTATGTACGCTAAGATTTCCGCTTTCACTGAAGCTCTTTCCACACTCCATACATTTAAATGGTTTTTCCCCTGTGTGAGTTCGTATATGTATGGTAAGTTTTCCATTTTCACTGAAGCTCTTTCCACACTCCATACATTTAAATGGTTTCTCCCCTGTGTGAGTCTGTAAATGTCTTGTAAGATCTCCACTGTGACTGAAGCTCTTCCCACATTCCATACATTTAAATGGTTTCTCCCCTGTGTGAGTGCGTTGATGTTTAGTAAGGTGTGAACACTGTCTGAAGCTCCTTCCACACTCAATACATTTAAATGGTTTCTCTCCTGTGTGAATTTGTTGGTGTTTTTTGAGAGATATATTGTGACTGAAGCTCTGCCCACACTCCGTACATTTAAAGGGTTTCTCCCCTGTATGAATTCGTAGATGTGTTGTAAGAGTTCCATTCCGACTGAAGCTCTTTCCGCACTCCACACATTTAAATGGTTTCTCCCCTGTGTTAGTTTGTAGATGTGTGCTAATGTGTTCATTCACCCTGAAGTACTTTACAGATGGCCCCTGAAAATTCTGATTGCCTTCTCCATCACCTGGTTTAAAGTGGGAGAGAAAAAGAATATTGTTAGGTATCCAAGGGACAAGAGAACTTAATACACAGCAAGACCTATCAGCACCTTCTCTAATTTTGACATCTCAAGCATCCCTCCCTCTCCTATGTACTAAAGTTTTAGGAAAGGAAAGGAAATCTGAAAATACTCAAGAACCCTTAGTATCCTGTTCTACCTTCAACTCTCATCTAAGACTGAGCACCAAAAGAAACTTTCTATGCTGAGGTTTGGCATCTATGGCCCTCCAGATGTTGGTTAGACTCTTAAGAAGCATCAACCCAAATAAAGATGGCCAATGACTAGGGATGATAGGAGTTGTAATGCAGCAACATCTGGAGGGACACACTTTCTCCATCTTCCCCATCCTGTGAAAATACCATGCCTCTGTAATCAGTTTTCTCCTTCTTCCTTGATCTGTAATATCTCGCTGATACATTCCAACCAACTGTACAAATCACCTAAACCTACACCAGGATGGTGGAAAAGATGGGCCCTCATTCTGATCCAAAAGGGCTCTTTTCATATTCCTACACACTGAAAGGAGACATAAAAAGTTATAGTTTCACAGCAAAGTGGAAGTATATACCTCTCAATTTGTCCAGGACAACATCCCTGTATGTTTCTGTTCCAAGCGAGGAGATGAACTCAGACTTGAGTATCAGAGTCTCTGCTATGTGGAATAAGTAAAACATAAATGCTGTATTAGTAGTAGTCAGGGTGGATTTGATTTAAATCAAACTGATCACGATTTAAATCACTAGTCAGTAAGGCTCAGGGTGGATTTTAATTTAAAAAAATATGATTTTAATAAAAAAAATTCAAATTAAATAAAAAATTCGAATTAAATAAAAAAATTCGATAAAAAAAAATCTGATTTTTTTTATTTAAATCAGATTTTTTTTATTTAAATCCACCCTGAGCCTTACTGACTAGTGATTTAAATCGTGATTTAAATCAGTTTGATTTAAATCAAATCCACCCTGGTAGTAGTAGTAGCAGTAGTAGTGTAGTATAATAATAATAATAATAATAATAATAATAATAATAATAATAAACTTTTATTTGTATCCAACCTTCCCCGGCCGAGACTGGGCTCAGGGCGGCTAACATCAAATATATAACATTGATATAAAATCAAACAATAATTATATTATGTCCCAAAAACAAGTCATGATCTAATTAAAATCTGAATTAGATGGCTTTCCGCAGGATTAGGGTTGGGAACAGTAAATGCTCATCTGGCCCAACTGTGTACGCTGATCTTATATGGGCCTGTGAGAAAGCTGGGAGGCCTCTTTTGTACTACTTCTTATACAAAAAGAGAAGGGGAGTCTGGCTGAGCCCTGGTCAAAGGCCTGGCGGAACAACTCTGTCTTACAGGCCCTGCAGAAAGATGTCAAATCCCACAGGGCCCTGATCTCTTGTGGCAGTTTTCCACCAGACTGGGGCCAAGGCCAGCCTAATCTCCAGGATATTATTATTTGCAGACTGTAAGGTCCTCCGTGGGGCATACCAGGAGAGGCAATCCCATAGGTACGAGGGTCCTAGGCCGTATAGGGCTTTAAAGGTTAAAACCAGCACCTTAAACCTGATCCTGTACTCCACCGGGAGCCAGTGCAGCTGGTATAGCACCGAATGAATGTGATCCCATGGTGAAGACCCCGTAAGTAGTCTTGCTGCAGTATTCTGCACCCGCTGAAGTTTCTGGGTCAGTTTCAAGTGCAGCCCCACGTAGACTGAGTTACAATAATCAAGCCTGGAGGTGACCGTCGCATGGATCACAGTGGCGAGATCAGGGCAAGAGAGGTAAGGGACCAACTGCTTAGCTTGGCGGAGATGGAAAAATGCCGCCTTTGTAGTAGCTGCAACCTGCGCTTCCATAGAAAGGGAAGCATCAAAAACTCTTGACAGAAGGCGTTGGCACTAATTACACCCCTGCAAGAGATGGGAGTTGGTGGTAATACAGTGGTACCTCTGGTTACGACTGAATTCATTCCAGAGGTCCGTTCTCAACTCAAAACCGTTCTTAACCAGAAGCATTCTTTCGCTAAAGGGGCGATTCCACTCGCATCCCGGGGCAAAGTTGGCAATCAGGAGACCTACTTCCGGGTTAGCGGAGCTCATAAGACGGAAGCTTTCGAAAGAAGGACGGTTTGTAACCAGAGATATTACTTTATATGACTCTAAAAATATGCAAAAATATTATTCTTTTGAAGCAAAGACAATAAAGTATCTACTAGCCCATTAAAAGCTAACAAATGATGTGGACCAGGAAACCTCATGCCACCATTATTAACCTGTATGTCTCTGTGATTAACCTCACTGTGATTAACTCCCGCCCGGAAACCTATGTCCCCACTGTGGAAGGATGTATGGATCCAGAATTGAACTCAACAGTCACTTATGGACACACCGTTAAGAACGTGTTCATGGAAGGCTTGACTATGAGGATTCGCCAAAGAAGAAGACACAACAGGAATAAATGGCTCAAACAGCAGTTTCACACCTCCAACGTCTAAAAGCCAAGAGGAATAAAAATGTTCCCTTACCTAGAGAGGCCACCATCTCATAATTCTCCTCCATGACTTCCTTGTGCAGAGCTCTTTGGCCAGGATCCAGCAGAGCCCACTCCTCCTCCGTGAAAAACACAGCCACCTCCTCAAAGGTCAAGAGGGCCTGGAAGAAGAAGAAGAAGAAGAAGAAGAAGAAGAAGAAGAAGAAGAAAACAGAGCTTCTCTAAGGTCCCCATCATCCCCACTCAACACAGAAGGAAGCTGGGTTGTCCCATCTGTGCCTCTTCCCTCCTCCCTGCTCCCGTTGCTCTTTCCCTACCTGAGGAAGCTGCCTGGCTCCTCTTTCCACTCCACCTCTAAGAAGAGACCGTTCAGAGGTTGTCTCGGAGGACATTGCGCTGCCCATAGGTGATTCAGAGGAGGAAGAGGCGTGAACTGGGCCACTTCTGGGACTCTCTCAGCTGTTGACAAGATGCACTTCAATGCAGGGAGCAGCTCTTTAAGGAGAACAATGCGGAAATTATTATTATTAATTGAATTTATATTCTGCCCTATACCCGGAGGTCTTGGCGGTTCATAGAAAGGCAGGTTTATTTAGGGTGGGAGACATTTACACAGATAGCATACCTTTTTACAAATTACCAGTAATAATAAATCAGTACTTATAAATTCTAATTATAAATGCAAAATCCAAACACAGACTATGAAACATATATGAAATAGTTACAGGTGGGTAGCCGTGTTGGTCTGCCATAGTCAAAACAAAATAAAAATTCTTTCCAGTAGCACCTTAGAGACCAACTATTTGTTCTTGGTATGAGCTTTCGTGTGCATGCAACTTTGTATCTGAAGAAGTGTGCATGCACACGAAAGCTCATACCAAGAACAAACTCAGTTGGTCTCTAAGGTGCTACTGGAAATAATATATGAAATAGTTAGTGAAAACCAACTGAACTATGTACCCCAACTTTGGGATTGTTAATTATTTTTATAGATTAAAATGCTAATTAGAGATATGAGGAATTCATTCCTTGAGATGATCACAACAGAAACTGGAAGTATTTACTTTTGGTGTAAGTATTTGTGTCTGTCTGTCTGTCTGTCTGTCTCTCTCTCTCTGTCTCTCTGTGTACACACACACACACACATACACAATATTTCTAAATAAAAGCAAGCAGGAACCAGCTCTCCTTTGGGTCCCTTCCAGGGAGTGCAAGGCAGGGAACTAGAAGGGCTTAATCTTTTCTACGCGAACTTTATAATACTATAAGCTGCCTCAGTCTTTAGGGGAAATTCAGCTTCGGTTTGTAAAGTTCTAGGATCAACTCCCAAACTCTTAATGAAGCTTCGTAGAAAGCATTACGGTCAGTACCTCTGCAGACCTTGCTTTTCCTTTCCTCCAAACAGCCACCCACGAAACCAGTTTCTGAAACTTTGATACATTTAGAATAAAGAAAATAAGGGAAACTCCTAAATTATGGGAAGAATTTGCAGTCAGAAGAAAAGCAACATCTGGAGGGCACCAGGGTGCAGAAGCTCCATCCAAGTGGAGCAGATGGGAATATTTAGAGCACTCTATGCACTAACAGGGGATGCAGGTGGCGTTGTGGTCTAAACCACTGAGCCTAGGGCTTGCTGATCGGAAGGTCGGCAGTTCGAATCCCCGCGATGGGGTGAGCTCCTGTTGCTCTCCTGCCCACCTAGCAGAGCCTGGGGGGGAGCGATGGGGGGCAGGAGGAGGCAGCAGCGAGAAGGGAGATGGAAGCTGTTAAGCAGAGAGGAGCATCCCTAGGTGGAATGGGGCTGCCACCCCTTTGAAAGGAGAAGGACTGACTTCTGAGTCAACATGCACAGGGTGGGGCTGCAAATCCCTTTGTAGTTAGGTTGCACTGGTGGGGGGGGGCCCTTTTCTGGTTCATCTCAAATGTCTTCGCCCCCTCCCCATCCCCCCACCATGGGAGCCAGGCTTGATCTCTGCGCGTCAAAAAGGATCTTGCTATGCAAAACCTGCTGGGGGAGGAGGACCCCACGTTGCAACAGGATGGCCTGCATCCAGTCCAGTCCCCCCTCCCCACTGATTCCCACAGTTAAAGGACGGAGCCCCTCCCTGCTTTCCTTTCCCTCCCCCCCCAATCCTCCCGCCTCCTTTCCCAGCCGCCCTGTTTGTAGATTCAGGGAGAGGGAAAGCAAATCCTTCTCCCACCCCCAACTCCAAATAACCCCCCAATATGCGGCACCTCTTTCTCCTCTTCTCCAAGTCCGCTTCTCTTCCTGGAATGGGGGTGGAGACCCCTCCCCTCCAAATAGTCTCCCCCCCCAAAAAAAGAAAAAACAAATTTCCTGCCTCTCTAGGAAGCGGAGCTCATTGACCCAGAGGGAGGGGGGAGAGGGAGGAGATCCGCCTCCCCCTCCCTGCAAACAGAAATTCCCTTTTACAGGTGGGTAGCCGTGTTGGTCTGCCATAGTCGAAACAAAATAGAAAATTCTTTCCAGTAGCACCTTAGAGACCAACTGAGTTTGTTCTTGGTATGAGCTTTCGTGTGCATGGTATCTGAAGAAGTGTGCATGCACACGAAAGCTCATACCAAGAACAAACTCGGTTGGTCTCTAAGGTGCTACTGGAAAGAAATTCCCTTCTCAGCCGGCAAGCTCTATACTGTATTCCCATTTATTTACTGAGAAATTCATGGGTTCAGTTCCCAGCAGCGGCAGCGAAAGACAACACACACACACCAATTTTTGCAAAGCTTCCTCCTGGAAATGGGTTTTAATCATAGCTGTCAACTTTTCCCTTTTTTTAAGGGAAATTCCCTTATTCCGAATAGGATTCCTCGCAAGAAAAGGGGAAAGTTGACAGCTATGGAACTTTAGAACAGTAACGGAATACAACCCTAAAATGTGGTCCACCCTGGATGGTTAAGTCCAGTCAAAGGCGAGTAGCATCTCGCTTTCAGGCCGAGGGAGACGGCGTTTGTCCGGTGTCCGGGTCGTGGCCAGCAGGACTGAACCGCTTGTGGTGCAATGGGACACCATGACGAAACCCAGAGTGCAGGGAAACGCCATTTACCTTCCCGCCACAGCGGAACCTGTTTATCTACTTGCACTGCCATGCTTTCGAACTGCTAGGTTGGCAGAGCAAGGAGAGCTCACCCCGTTGCGGGGATTCAAACCGCCGATCGACAGCCCTTCTGATTAGGCAAGCCCTTCCAACAGGTAGATCGTGATCTACCCCTGGTTTAGACCACAGTTCCAACCGCTCCCCTAAAAAAACTCAACATCTTTGTCAATACAACCACCAAAAACAGGGCTGCGTCGCTTTCCTCCTCCCTACCTTTTGAACCCCCCAAAAGGGGGTTTAAAAAGGGGGGGCCACCCCTGCTGATGGACCTTTTTTAAAAAGAAAGTTAGGCTCTGTTACTGGGGGGGAAGGTGCAACTCAGTGATAGAGCAGTTGCTTTGGATGCAGAAGGTCTCAGATCTAGTCTTTGACAAAGACTTTGGAACTTTTGAATCATCTTTCAAGAATGACAACAGCACTGCCCATCTATGTGCAGATGATGAAAAGAAATCATTTATTTCTTGAACAATTCCAAAAAAAAGGTTTACTGCATCTAAGCAAGTTAACTGTTGCTCTACCAACAAGATTCAAGGACTGACCTGCCCATGATGGAATATACATAGCATACTTATTAATCTTCGACACTTGCTAAAATCTATTTTGCGTTCATTTGTAAGGTTGTGATGCACCATCTTCTTGGTCATACTTTCCCCTGTGTGGCTACCCATCTCTAGGAAGGTTAGAAAACGTTGAATAGGGAGCCCATCATTTGGTGAGACATACCTTACAATAACAGAATTCATCACATATTGTTTTAGAAAGATCGGGTGTGACACCTGATCCTCTACTTCCAATTTATTTTATATGGTTTGCTAGAAAAGGATCAAATTTTGCAGTAAGTTCAAGTAATGAACCAAATATTTCCTCATCTCCTCTGAAAGGTAAACCATGCTCTGCCAGAGTTATTAAATGACTGCCACAACTCATTCAAGAACATGTTTCCAGTACTGCCGTTCATTATGTATCTGCTCTGCTAGTTGACAGTCAATTGTTGAGCCATGTTTGCTTCTTGTAAGATATGCTTCTGAAGCTGTTCTATGGTCTTCAGAGATTTCATGACTTTGAACTAAATAGGTGTTGCGCCAATCAGAAAATCTATCTGACGATAATGGTGTGGAAGAATTTGAAGAGAGTTTGCACACAAAACAGTATACACAACCAGTTTCTGGTGAATATACTAACCATTCTCTGAAGTATTTTTTCACCATTAGCCCGTTTGGGATAGAACAAGCTCTTGAACAATATCTGTCTTGGTTTGCAAAAGACCTCTTTGACTTTTCAAATGAACCACCTGAGTGCTGAAACTCTGACAGACCTTTTTCTACCCAGTATGCAATGTCATCTTTGCTTAAATCACCCCATAGCCCAACATCATTCTGTTTGTATTTTGATGTTGAATCTTCTGTGCTTGTACTACTCTCTGGTTAGTCTGAGTATTTTTTGCTGCAGTCATTGAAGCAGATTCTATAGAACTAGATGCACCAGGTTCTGTATCAGGAATGGGACAGATATCACATGGCTGACTTGCTGTGGTATAGACTTTGGGTTCATCAGGCCCCTTATCTGTCTTTCCCTTCAACAAAGTGTAAGGATCACGGCAATGAAAATAATGAATAGAGTTGGGGCAACGTGTGGATCCAGAATTGGTCTCCACAGTCATGTACAGACTCATTGTTAAAACGGTGTTTATGGAAGACAATCTTACTCAGCTACGAGTGATTGCCGAAGAAGTATCTGTCTTTGTAAAGAAGCTATCTAATTTTGGTAATTTGCTAAGCTCCTCTTTAGCTTTCTGCTTCTCTTTCCTCTTTTGAGCTCCAGTTTTGTAACATCTGGTTGACATTTTAAAAAATGGAAGTAAAATATTTAATATAATTATAATATTTATATATAGTATTTTAGTAGCAAGTGGGGATAATAGGGAACTGTACTAGTAAATAATAAAGGTCTACTAAATAATAATAATAATAATTTATTATTTATACCCCGCCCATCTGGCTGGGTTTCCCCAGTCACTCTGGGCAGCTTCCAAATGAATATTAAAAACAATATAGCATCAAACATTAAAAACTTCCCTAAACAGGGCAGCCTTCAATTGTCTTTTAAAAGTAAAATAGTTGTTATTGCCTTGACATCTGCCTAGAGGGAGTTCCACAGTGCAGGCGCCACTACCGAGAAGGCCCTCTGCCTGATTCTCCTGTAACCTCACTTCTCGCAGGGAGGGAACCGCCAGAAGGCCCTCAGCGCTGGACCTCAGTGTCCGGGCTGAACGATGGGGGTGGAGACGCTCCTTCAGGTATACAGGACCGAGGCTGTTTAGGGCTTTAAAGGTCAGCACCAACACTTTGAATTGTGCTCGGAAACGTACTGGGAGCCAATGAAGATCTTTCAGGACCGGTGTTATATGGTCTTGGCGGCCACTCCCAGTCACCAGTCTAGCTGCTGCCTTCTGGATTAATTGCAGTTTCCAAGTCACCTTCAAAGTAGAGTGCATTGCAGTAGTCCAAGCGGGAGATAACTAGAGCATGCACCACTCTGGCAAGACAGTCCACGGGCAGGTAGGGTCTCAGCCTGCGTACCAGATGGAGCTGGTAGACAGCTGCCCTGGACACAGAATTAACCTGCGCCTCCATGGACAGCTGTGAGTCCAAAATGACTCCCAGGCTGCGCACCTGGTCCTTCAGGGGCACAGTTACCCCATTCAGGACCAGGGAGTCCTCCACACCTGCCCACCTCCTGTCCCCCAAAAACAGTACTTCTGTCTTGTCAGGATTCAACCTCAATCTGTTAGCTGCCATCCATCCTCCAACCACACAGGACCTTCACCACCTTCTCTGGTTCTGATTTAAAAGAGAGCTAGAGCTAGATATCATCTGCATATTGATGGACACCCAGCCCAAACCCCCAAATCTCTCCCAGTGGATGCATGTAGATGTTGAAAAGCATGGGGGAGAGGACGGAACCCTGAGGCAACCCCACAAGTGAGAGCCCAGGGGTCTGAACACTCATCCCCCACCATCACTTTCTGGACACGGCCCAGGAGAAAGGAGTAGAACCACTGTAAAACAGTGCCTCCAGCTCCCAGCCCCTCAATAAATAATAAAGATGAATATTTTTCTAAAGTAATTTTGTAACGAGACGAAAATAAATAAATAAATTATATATTACATGAAATCAATCAGCAGGCATAAGACTCATACCCTTAGTCTATGCTGCCTGATCATCAGTCGACAAGCACTCTTTAATATTAGATAACAGGTACAGCAGCTTGACCTACAATCAACTGTGCTGCACTGCAATCTGCATGCTAAATGTTGCCATGCAACCAGTCCATGCAGAATGTAGGCAGCCTATATATAGAAATGAGCAAACCAGTGATATTTTAGGGAGCAGGCCATCAGGTGCCTACACAACACAAAACACTGTTGCTGTATGTAGGTTTTATTTTGTTTGTTTTTATCTGATATTTTGGAAATGTACATCCAGTTTTTTTCCTTCACATTTTTTTGGGGGGGCCTCAAGATTGGGGCCATAAGCTATAGCTTGTTTAGCTTATACATAAATCCGGCACTGTCTGTGAGATGGTTGATGTTTTCTAAGAGTTACACTCTTACTGAAGCAGCTTCCACAATCCATACATTTAAATGATTCCTCGCTTGTGTGAGTTCGTTGATGTGTTGCAAGAGCTCCACTCTCACTGAAACTCTTCCCACGATCAATACATTTAAATGATCCATTCATGTACAATAAGTATTCCATTGTGACTGAAGCTCTGTCCATACACTACATCCAAAGGGTTTCTCTCATGTGAGTTTGTAGATGTATGGTCACATTCGAAGGTTCACTAAAGTTCTTTCCACACTCCAAACATTTATACGGTTTCTCCCAAAGGCACACTGTCTTGTAAGTTGTCGAGGCACCTTCATTAGAAAATCTGAAAAAAATTAACCCTTTCCACAATTGACTATATATAAAGTAATTCATACATTTAACGGCATGGTTTTTCCGGTGTGACTATGTTGGTGCACAGTTCACTAAAGTTCTTTCCACACTCCAAACATTTATACGGTTTCTCCCATGTCTTGTAAGTTGTCCACCTTCACTGAAACCCTTTCCACAATCCATACATTTAAATGGTTTTTCCGGTGTGACTATGTTGGTGCACAGTGAGTTTCCAACTACAAATGAAGCTCTTTCCGCACTCCAAACATTTAAATGGTTTCTCCCCTGTATGAGATCGTTTATGTCTTGAAAGAGCTCCACTCTGACTGAAGCACTTCCCACAAAACAAACAACTATATGGTTTCTCCCCTGTGTGAGTTCGTTGATGTTTTGTAAGAGCTCCACTCTCAATGAAACCCTTCCCACACTCCATACATTTAAATGGTTTCTCACCCGTGTGAGTTCGTTCATGTACAGTAAGTATTCCATTGTAACTGAAGCTCTGTCCACAATCCTTACATTTAAATGGTTTCTCCCCTGTGTGAGTTCGTAGATGCGTTGTAAGAGCTCCACACTGAATGAAACCCTTCCCACACTCCATACATTTATACGGTTTCTCCCCTATATGAGTTCGTTGATGTATTGTAAGTTTTGCACCTTCACTGAAACCCTTCCCACAATCCTTACATTTAAATGGTTTCTCCCTGGCGTGACTCTGTTGGTGCTCAGTGAGTTTCCAACTACAAATGAAGCTCTTTCCGCACTCCATACATTTAAATGGTTTCTCACCCGTGTGAGTTCGTTGATGTACAGTAAGTTTTCCATTTTCACTGAAGCTCTTTCCGCACTCCATACATTTAAATGGTTTCTCTCCTGTGTGCGTTCGTTGATGTTTTGTAAGAGCTCCTCTCTCAATGAAACCCTTCCCACAATCCATACACTTAAATGGTTTCTCTCCTGTGTGAGTTCGTTGATGTTTTGCAAGAGATCCATTCTCACTGAAGCTCTTTCCACACTCCAAACATTTAAATGGTTTCTCTCCTGTGTGAGTTCGTTGATGTCTTGAAAGAGTTCCATTCTTACTGAAGCTCTTTCCACACTCCATACACCTAAATGGTTTCTCCCCTGTGTGAATTTGTTGATGCATGGCAAGTATTCCAATTTCACTGAAACACTTCCCACACTCCATACATTTAAATGGTTTCTCTCCTGTGTTAGTTTGTAGATGTGTGCTAAGGTGTTCACTCACAATGCAGTATTTTACAGATGGCCCCTCAAAATTCTGATTGCCTTCTCCATCACCTGGTTTAAAGAGGGAGAGAAAGAGAATATTGTTAGGTATTCAAGGAGGAGAAATAAAGAAATTACCACACAGCAAGACCAATCAGCACCTTCTCCTCTTTTAACACCTCCAGCATTCCTCCCTCTCCTATGTACCAAATTTATAGGAAAGGAACCCTTAGTGTCCAGTTCTACCTTCAACTTCCATGTAACACTGAGAAGCACAAGAACCTTCTAAGCTGAGATGAGGCATCTATGACCCTTCAGATGTGGTTGGACTCTGAGTACCATCAACCCAAGCAAAGATAGTCAATGACCAGGGATGGTGGGAGTTGTAGTGCAGCAACATCCAAAGGGAGACACTTTCCCCCTCCTATGAAAATGCTGCACCTCTGTATTCAATTTTCTCCTTCCTCCATGATCTGTAATTTCTTACTGATACATTCCAACCAACTGTACACATCACCTAAACCTGCACCAGGATGCTGGAAGAGATGGGCCCTTGTTCTGATCCAAAAGGGCTGTTTTTATATCCCTACACACTGAAAGGAGACATACAAAATTACAATCTCACAGCAAAGTGGAAGTATGTACCTCTCAATTGGTCCAGGACAACATCCCTGTATGTTTCTTTTCCAAGCGACGAGATGAGTTCAGACTTGAGTGTCAGAGCCTCTGCTATGTGGAATAAGTAAAACAGATGTGCTGTTTATGTATATGTGACTATAAAAATATACAAAAGTATTAATATTTTGAAGCAAAGACTGCAAAGTATCTGGTGGACCATTAAAGGTTAATAAATGATGTGCACCAGGAAACCTCATGCCACCATTATTACCCTGTGAGTCTCTTTGTAGATTTTACATAGGGGTTTTTTTTGGGTGTGGGGGGTTCATACAACAATATCAGCTTATGAAGTTACCTACTGACAAAAGTACAGAGTTGTTATAAACTACAATCTTCAACATCAACTTCGCTGGACTGCTCATGTTGTTCGGATGCCTGATTATCGTCTTCCAAAGCAACTACTCTATTCCCAATTTAAGAATGGAAAGTGAAATACTGGTGGACAATAAAGAGATTTTAAGACTCTTTCAAGGCAAATATATAAAAATGAAGTATAAGCACAGAAACTTGGGCCCCAATTGGAGAATAGCCTTTACCAAAGGCGCCATGGACTTTGAAGAAGCACAACTCAGGACAAAAGGGAGAAGCAAGCTAAGAGGAAAGTACGTTTGGCAAACCCTCACTGTGATTAACTGCCGCCTAGAAATCTATGTTCCCAATGTAGAAGGAGGTCTGGATCCAGAATTGGACTCCACAGTCACTTATGGACACACCGTTAAGACCGTGTTCATGGAAGACAATCTTACTTGGCTACGAGGATTCACCAAGTAAGAAGATATGACACGAATAAATGGCTCAAACAGCAGATTGACTCTTTCAATGTCTAACAGCCAGGAGGAATAAAAATGTGCCCTTACCTAGAGAGGCCACCATCTCATAATTCTCCTCCATGACTTCCTTGTGCAGAGCTCTTTGGCCTGGATCCAGCAGAGCCCACTCCTCCTCCGTGAAAAACACAGCCACCTCCTCAAAGGTCAAGAGGGCCTGGAAGAAGAAGAAGAAGAAGAAGAAGAAGAAGAAGAAGAACAGAGCTTCTCTTAGATCCCATCATCCCCACTCAACACAGAGGGAAGCTGGGTTGTCCCATCTGTGCCTCTTCCCTCCTCCCTGCTCCCGTTGCTCTTTCCCTACCTGAGGAAGCTGCCTGGCTCCTCTTTCCACTCCACCTCTAAGAAGAGACCGTTCAGAGGGTGTCTCAGAGGCCATTGTGTTGCCAGTTGATTGGACGGAGGAGCAGGAGGTGTAAACTGGGCCACTTCTGGGACTCTCTCAGCTGTTGCCACGATGCACTTCAAAGCAGGGAGCAGCTCTTTAAGGAGAACAATGCAGAAATTATTATTATTATTATTATTATTATTAATTGAATTTATATACCGCCCTATTCTCAGGGTTCACAGAAAGGCGGAATAATTGAGGGTGGGAGACATTTACACAGATAGCATACCTTTAACAAATTACAAATATCAATACTTATAAACTAATAAAATTCTAATTACAAATGCAAATTTGAAATACTTATTATGAAAAATATATATGAAATAGTTAGTGAAAACCATCGCCCCGCTGTGAGGCATGAAGGCCGCTCCCTGAAAGGCCCTTTCCACCTGGTCTAGGGGGCGAGGCCCAAACGCACCAGCCCTGCCCATCAATGGAAAGTGGCCCCTGGGAGGCTTCTTAGGAACAATTGTGGCCCTCAGGCTTGACAACTGTCTCCTCCTCTGTCCCAAACTCTAAACTGGCTGTAATCCTGGCCCACCTTTGCTGGGTTCTTGTGTGAGCATTGCCCAGGTGGTGGGCTTTGGATCACCTACAGTATTATAAAGCCCTCCTGGCAACCTGGATGGGGACGAGGCCAGGCAGGAGTGAGGCTGGCAGCACCGGCAGAGAAAGTCCCTCAGCACCTCTGCGCTGGGCCAATCCTGCAAGACAGGCCAGATCTCCCACCCCTGGGTGCTTTGAATCTCCTTTCCGACAAAGTCCCAAGAGGATATCTGGAGAAGCCTCTTTTTGGAAAGAAACAGCATCAAAATCTGCACAGGGGGGAGAGATTAATCTCCTTCCCCCCACTTTCCCCCAAGTCCAGCTGGAGCATTTATTTAATTCCTGCAGTCTCTGCCTTGAAGCTTTTTAAAGGGCTCCTCACATCAGCCTCTTTCTTACTCAGGAAGCTCCGGAGGCCAATTTCCCTTGACACTGTCCATCTCTCACCCCCACCCAACTTGAAATATCCTCCCTCTCTCCAAATCCAGAGAAGACTCTGTTCTCCAGCTGATTGAACTCCCGATCTCTGCCCCACTGAGGCAGGGGCTTCAGCAGCAGATTTCGGAGGTGGGCAGATCAGGGTCCTGAAGGAGCTCAGCCCTCCCCTGTCATCCAGACCTGATGCTGGAGGCCAAGGGGTGTGTGTGTGTGTGTTCCATGCTGACTGTGAAGAAATACGTAAGGATGGGTTAGGAGGCTGGGTCTAAGACCGGGGTGGGGGCATCACCTGGCGACTTTCAGTGCCTAGGTGCCAACTCCCTGGGTCCCTTAGCATCCACCCAATTCCCCATGAAGAGGCCGGGCACCCACAAATTTCAGTGCCAGGGCAGCGATCCCTGCCCCGGGGACCCATGATCGTGGGGTGAAACTGACACACCTGGTTCAGTGTCATGGTCAGGTTGCATGGGGGTGGGGTGGGGGAGCGCCCTTCTCTGGTTCATCTGAGGCAGCAAAATGTCTCCCCACCCCACCCCATCCCCGAGGCTGGTTTATCTCTACGCTTCAAAGGGGATCTTGCAATGCAAAACCTGTTGGGGGAGGGGGACCCCCCCTGCTTTCCTTTCTCTCTCTCTCTCCCCACCGATTCTCTCTCCTCTCCTCCCCCCCCCAAATCCTCCCGCCTCCTTTCCCAGCTGCCCTGTTTGTAGATTCAGGGGGGAGGGAAAGCAAATCCTCCCATCCCCAAATAACCCCCCAATATGCGGCACCTCTTTCTTCTCTTCTCCAAGTCCGCTTCTCTTCCGGGAATGTGGATGGAGACCCCTCCCCTCCAAATTGCACCCCCCCTCCTTGCAGCCGATTGCAGATTGCCTCTCCTGATTCCCAGAGGGAAAGGGGGGGGGAGACCTTCCTTCCTTTCACCCGCCCCCTCACCTTCCCCCCTCCCCCTCCCTGTTTATAGATTCAGGGGGGAGCAAATTATTCTCCCTCCCTGCACCCCAAATCTCCCCTTCCCCTGAAATGTTGCACCTTTTTCCTCCTCTTTTGCAGGCCTCCTTCTCTTCCGGGGATGTGCATGGAGACCCCCACCCCTCCGACATTGCCTCTTCCTCCTCGCCCTCCCTCGTCACTTCCTGCCTCTCTAGGAAGCGAGTTCATTGACCCAGGGGGAGGAACAGGGACAGGAGATTGCCCCCTGCTCTCCCTGCAAACAGAGACCTAGAAATATAGCGGGAAGGGACTCCCCCCCCCAGGATCATGGAGCCCAGTTTCCCTCAGCCTTTTCCCGACCATCACCCCCTCCCGACCTTATTTCCGTCCTGTGCCCTTCCCCCCCCAGTGCTGCCAGTAGAAATGGTAGCTATCTTAAATGTTTTGCTTGTAAATAGAGCATGTTTCATTTATAGTTTATATTTATAAATACACTGCGAAGCACGGGCACTTCTCTGCTTTCTTTTCTTCACTTCTCACTTCCCTCTGTGGCCCCCGAATCTCGTGCTGTGGCCCCCCATTTACACGATCTTCACCTCTGGCCCCCTTGGAATATCCATATGCCCCCCCTTTAGAAACGCTGGTCTAGTCTTTAACTACCTGGGAGTAAACCCCATTGAATTCTGTGGGACTGACTTCTGAGTAAGACTCTTGTGCAATCCTAAGGGTTTTTACTCAGAAGTCATTCTATTATTATTATTATTATTATTATTAATCAGATACAAAAATATCACACATTAAAAACTTCCCTAAAAAGGGCTGCCTTCAGGTATTTTCTGAATGTCAGGTAGTTGTTTATCTCCTTGACCTGTGATGGGAGGGCGTTCCACAGGGCGGGCGCCACTACCGAGAAGGCCCTCTGCCTGGTTCCCTGTAGCTTTGCTTCTCGCAGGGAGGGAACTGCCAGAAGGCCCTCGGCGCTGGAGCTCAGTGGGGTGGAGACGCTCCTTCAGGTATACAGGACAGAGGCCGTTTAGGGCTTTAAAGGTAAACACCAACACTTGGAATTGTGCTCGGAAACGTACTGGGAGCCAATGCAGATCTCTCAGGATCAGTGTTATGTGGTCCCGGCGGCCACTCCCAGTCACCAGTCTAGCTGCCAATGAGCTCCAGAGAAACAGGTTTTCCCAATTGGCCACATTCTGCAGAACCTGTTTTTCGAAAGCAAAGTAATGGACCCCCACTTTCGAGATTTTTCCTGTCTCTACGGTAGTTTCTGTTGTGTGGATGGTGCTGCGGATCCCTGGGGGCGCGGGGGTGGTGGTCCTGGCATAGGCTGGCAGACTACCTATTGGGAACTACTGCTTTAGCGCTCTGACTTCGGGAGCCTGACCAAACCTTTCTCCACATTATACCCCCCTGTATGGTTTCTCCCCATGGGTGTCATTTTGGGGGAAATTAGCAATGAGTTTACAGTGAAGCATTTTTTCACACTCTTGTCACACACCTGCTTGATTTAAGATGCTCCCACATTCCCCTGTGCCACCTTCCCATATCGTGCAAACATTCAGAGAGGAGTTAAGTCTTTTCTGGTTCTCCCACTAAACACCCACTTTATTCCTGCTACCACCAGAGATAATGTCTTAGCCCTCCCCATAGCCAAAAATGGCAATTTACTTATAATAACACTACATAAGGGTTTCAAGATTACTTATCCTAATACATACATTGTTACTAATAAAGGTAGAGGTACCCCTGACCGTTAGGTTCAGTTGTGGACTGTGGGAATATGTTTTATAGGTGCCTTTGCACCTGTTTATTTATGTTTACTTTGTGAAATCCTTCCGCCCTTGGAAGGAAGGGTAAAAGGATCCGACAGGCAACTCGCTGCATGGATCCTTCCGCGGTTAAAAAAGGCGCTCTAGTTTTAAATAAGGTAACGGTCGTTAGTCTGTTTCCCGCTTAAACTTAGCACAGTAACAGGATTGTAATTGGTTGATATGCATGTTGTGACGTTGTTTGACCCTTCAATAAATAGCCGACACTCCCTGTTGTGTTGTGGAGAAAGTGCGAGGCAGAGAAAGAGAAACTGAAACCAACCACGCAGGGTAGCGGAAGGCTTCTTCACCAAACTGCAGTCTTCTTTGTATTTATTTCATTTCATTTTAAAACCTTTTATTTGGCCGTCTAATTTTTGGCCATCGCTTAGTTTAGTTTTCTTCTTCTCCGGAACCTGTGGAACTCACAGACGCTAGCTGAAAACCTCAGAGGCAACCAACGACTTTTCAAACTCACAAGCTAAACCTTCAGATCGCAGCCAGCGGACCCTTTTCACGGCGCAGTGGGAGCGGGAACTCCAGCATTACTGGCCGTCCCATCTGCTGGCTACCCCCACAGTGGACGACTCTGGGGTTGCGGTGCTCATCTCGCTTTACTGGCCGAGGGAGCCGGCGTACAGCTTCCGGGTCATGTGGCCAGCATGACTAAGCCGCTTCTGGCGAACCAGAGCAGCGCACGAAAACGCCGTTTACCTTCCCGCCGGAGTGGTACCTATTCATCTACTTGCACTTGACGTACTTTCGAAATGCTAGGTGGGCAGGAGCTGGGACTGAACAATGGGCGCTTACCCCATTGCGGGGATTCGAACCGACAACCTTCCGATCGGCAAGCCCTAGGCTATGTGCTTTAGACCACATTGCAACTAATAACCCACTACATTTTGTATGAACTCATTCCCAATATCAGTATATACGTCCAGACACAGTCTGCATCTGCAGTCCGTTCATGTGTTGCATCTTCTATCATGTCCTGTTTTTTATTTTTCCAGTTAGTTCATCAGTATCAGCCTCTTGGCAACCATTAGGGTGGAAAATAATCCATTTTTCTTGTCCTGTTGTCAACTTTCATTTTCAATTTTGGGGGATTGTTCAGCTGTGATTCTTAAATCATAGTCATTGACACTGCTGTTTGGAGAAAAGGATTGGAGTACACGGTTGTGAATTTTCCTTGATCTTTTAGTTTCATCTGATTTTTAACCGCTTTGAGGGTTTTTGCAATCATGCAGTGTTATGAAATAAACAAACAAACTAAATATAATTCTAACAAAATAGAAAATTCTTTCCAGTAGCACCTTAGAGACCAACTGAGTTTGTTCTTGGTATGAGCTTTCGTGTGCATGCACACTTCTTCAGATACACTGAAACAGAAGTCACCAGACAAACTCAGTTGGTCTCTAAGGTGCTACTGGAAAGAATTTTTATTTTGTTTCGACTATGGCAGACCAACACGGCTACCCACTTTGTTGTTGTTCAGTCGTTCAGTCGTGTCCGACTCTTCGTGACCCCATGGACCAGAGCACGCCAGGCACGCCTATCCTTCACTGCCTCTCGCAGTTTGGCCAAACTCATGTTAGTAGCTTCGAGAACACTGTCCAACCATCTCATCCTCTGTCGTCCCCTTCTCCTTGTGCCCTCCATCTTTCCCAACATCAGGGTCTTTTCTAGGGAGTCTTCTCTTCTCATGAGGTGGCCAAAGTACTGGAGCCTCAACTTCAGGATCTGTCCTTCTAGTGAGCACTCAGGGCTGATTTCTTTGAGAATGGATAGGTTTGATCTTCTTGCAGTCCATGGGACTCTCAAGAGTCTCCTCCAGCACCATAATTCAAAAGCATCAATTCTTCGGCGATCAGCCAACTCACCCACCTGTAACTAAATATAATTCTGTTATTCTATCTGCCTTGCATCCAAGAAAAAGGTCCCAAGTTCACACACACCCCGGCATCTGGGAGAGACTCCTGATCTGAAATCCCAGGTTGCTGCTGCCAGTCCGTGTAGACATTCCTGGCCTAGATCAACCAATTACCTGATTCCCTAGAAGGCAGCTTCCTGTGCATTGGGGCTGCTGTTCTGTGCTTTCCAGGAAAAAAAGGTTGGACTTTTGAGGCCTATCACAGCATATTAATCCCAAATCAAGGTGCTGCAGTGGCTCCTGTGTGGGACCTGGGCAACCTTGGGCCACCTGCTGTGTCTCAGCCTAGCCTACCTCACAAGGTGGTTGATGTGCAAATAAAAAGGGAGCTGGAGAAGCGTCCAGGTCACCTCTACTTCCTTGGAGGAATGGCAAGATATGAATGCAGTTTAACAAAAGGCTAAAGCAAAGTTGAGGCTCCAGTACTTTGGCCACCTCATGAGAAGAGAAGACTCCCTGGAAAAGACCCTGATGTTGGGAAAGATGGAGGGCACAAGGAGAAGGGGACGACAGAGGATGAGATGGTTGGACAGTGTTCTCGAAGCTACTAACATGAGTTTGGCCAAACTGCGGGAGGCAGTGAAGGATAGGCGTGCCTGGCGTGCTCTGGTCCATGGGGTCACGAAGAGTCGGACATGACTGAACGACTGAACAACAACAAAAGCAAATTTTAAAAGTCCCACCCAGCTGCTCACTGCCAGGAGAGCTCTGAAACGGTGGTTTTGGAGTTTAATTTGGCCCTGCTCCTGGATGGAGCCCAGAGCCAGGATGCCCAGGTTCTCACAGCGCCCAGGAAAACATTTGCACAGCTAAAGCTAGTGTTAGGGCGCCAACAAGTTGGTGTGCTGCAGCGCAGCAGTCAGGATGAGATAAGCCAAGGTCAACAGTCCAGGTCAGAAGCCAGCCGAAGTCAGGTATCAGTATTGGGGTCAAGAGAAGCCGAAGTCAGAGACAGTCCAAGTCAGAACAAGCCAAGTCAGTCAGGTACGAACCAGGAACACAGGAACAAGATGAGCAAAAGCAACCACGCGCCCAGCACAATCGTTGCAGACGCTGTGGAATAGGGGAGCTAGCTTTCTTAAGAAGCCGGTTCACTCCCACGCTTCCTATGAGCTACAGCTGTCTCTAATTGCCGCCTTCGCTTCTCAGCTCGGCGTTCTACAGCTGAGAAGGGAGGAGGAGAGGGGATCGGCTGATTCCCCTCCTGACTGGGACCTGCTCCTGGCCCCACTTCTTCCTCTAGCTCTGGTCTTCCCTCCTCCTCCCTGTCAGATTCCTCCTCTTCTGAGGAATGCCGCCACCAGTCTTCCCCAGGTACGAATTCCTCAGATTCCTCTGTGGGTGCTGCCTTGTCAGGGGGGGCTTGCCACCACTCCTCCTCATCTGACTCGACCCTGACAGCTAGTGTGCCAACCTTGAGGTGTCTGATATGGTCACAGTGACACACACCTTAGGGATTGTATCCCGCTTGGATTACTGGAAAATGCTCTATGTGGGGCTGCCTTCGGAAAGTGCTCAGAAACGTCTGACTGGCTCTAGGAGCTGCAGTCAGATTGCTTAGCAGGCTGGTTATGTATCCCCTTGTAGGAACCTACCAAGGTTCTGAGATGGTTGGGGGAAGCCCTTCTTCTGGTCCTGCCACCCTCACAAAGGTGCTTGGTGGGAACGTAGGAGAGGACAAGACAGAAGCACTTTTTATGGGGGGCAGGGGTGTGTGGGGTACTTCCTGGTCCTGAATGGGGTAACTGTGCCTCTGAAGGACCAGGTGTGCAGCCTGGGAGTCATTTTGGAATCACAGCTGTCCATGGAGGGGCAGGTCAATTCTGTCCAGGGCAGCTGTCTACCAGTTCCACCTGGTATGCCGACTCACAGTGGTCCCTGTTCTGGTTAACTCCCGCTTGGACTGCTGCAATGCACTCTACGTGGGGCTACCTTTGAAGGTGGCTTGTAAACTACAACTAATCCAGAATTATTTCCAACCCTCTCAGCCCAAAATCACTTACCACCAGCACTCCAGAATCAAACTCTCCCTACAGGACACTTTAAGATTGTGAGACGTTACCTTAATTAAATACTTAGAATCATAGAGTTGGAAGAGACCACAAGGGCCATCCAGTCCAACCCCCTGCCAAGCAGGAAACACCATCAAAGCATTCCTGACAGATGGCTGTCAAGCCTCCGCTTAAAGACCTCCAAAGAAGGAGACTCCACCACACTCCTTGGCAGCAAATTCCACTGTCGAACAGCTCTTACTGTCAGGAAGTTCTTCCTAATGTTTAGGCGGAATCTTCTTTCTTGTAGTTTGAATCCATTGCCCCGTGTCCGCTTCTCTGTGCATAAAATTTACAAACAAACACCAGAACCCCACATATATACCTCATGAATTTAACACTGGTTTCTCCGTAACTGAGTTCCTTGATGTGAAGGAAAGAGTGAATCCTGAGGAAAACTCTTTCTATGCTCCATGCATTTAAATGGTTTATCCCCTGGGAGAGTCCATTTATGTTTCCGGTAGGCTGCCCAGAGTGACTTGGGAAACCCAGCCAGATAGACAGGGTAATTAATAATAATAATAATAATAATAATAATAATAATAATAATAATAATAATTCCTAAGCACACTATAATAAGTGAAGGACATTTCCACACTCCTTTCATTTAAATGGCTGTGCCTCTACCATTCTATGACTTCCATTAAATATCTGGAAGGCTGTCACATGGAAGAGGGAGGGAGCTTGTTTTCTCCTGCTCCGGACAGTAGGACTTGCACCCATGGCTTAAATTTACAAGAAAGGAGATACTGACTAAACATCAGAAGGAATTTTCTAGCAGTAAGAACAGCATGGGCACTTTAGTTGAGATTCCTGTACTGCAGGGAGTTGCACTAGATAAACCTGTGGGGACCCTTCCAACTCAATAATTTGAAGATTCTATTTAAATGTTTTTCCCCAGGAGAGTTCGTGCACACGATGACTGGAGGAGTTTGTAAATGATACTCGTGGTTCGACTGTTGCCAGTCTGACAAGTCAAGATTTATTTTCAACGAATTGCGTAAGGCAGATATTTTTCTCACAAACAGCTAACCAGATACTGTGGTCAATGGCATTAAAAGCCACAGAGAGATGCAGCAGAACCAGGAAACAGCTTTTACCTTTGTCCCTCACCCAGAGATAATCAACCAGTGCCAACAAGGTGGTTTCAGTCCAATGGCAGGACCTGAAACCCAACTGGAACAAATGCAGTCCAAAGGGTCCATATCCTCCAGATATGCCTAGATTTATTCTGCAAACAAACATACATTTAAATTGTTTTTCCCGTGTGAGTTTGCTGATGTCTTCTAAGCGTTCCACTTCTACTGAAGCTCTTCCCACAATCCATGCATTTAAAAGTTTTCTCCCTTGTGTGAATTTCTAGATGTACATTAAGACTTCCACTCTGACTGAAGCACTTTCCACACTCCATACATTTATATGGTTTCTCTCCTCTGTGAGTATATTGATGCATTCTTAGTGATTCTCTATGACGGAAGCATATTCCACACTCCATGCAATCAAATGGTTTTTCCCCTGTGTGAGTTCGTAGATGTATGGTAAGTTTTGCCCTTTCACGGAAAGTCTTTCCACACGCCGTACATTTAAATGACTTTTCCCCTGTGTGAGTTAGGTTATGTCTTCTAAGGTTTCCACTACGATTGAAGCTCTTTCCACACTCCATACATTTAAATGGATTCTGCCCTGTGTGAGTTCGTTGATGGTTTCTGAGGTCTCCACTCTGACTGAAGCTCTTTCCACACTCCATACATTTAAAAGGTCTTGACCCTGTGTGAGTTCGCTGATGTCTTTTAAGTCCTCCTCTCTCACTGAAGCCCTTTCTGCACTCCATACATCTGTATGGTTTCTCACCAGTGTGAGTGCGATGATGTGCATTAAGGTGGTTACTCAAAACGAAGCTCTTTCCGCACTCCATACATTTAAATGGTTTCTCACCAGTGTGAGTTTGATGATGTTTTCTAAGATCTCCACTATGACTGAAGCTCTTTCCACACTCCATACATTTATATGGTTTCTCACCTGTGTGAGTTTGATGATGTGCATTAAGGTGGTTACTCAAAAGGAAGCTCTTTCCGTACTCCATACATTTAAATGGTTTCTCACCCCTGCGAGTTTGCTCATGTATACAGAGGACTCCACTTTTTTTGAAGCATTTCCCACACTCAAAACCTTTATCTGATTTTTCTCCTGTATGAGTACATTGATGCATTTTCATCGAATCTCTACGACCAAAGCATTTTCCACACTCCATGCATTTAAATGGTTTCTCCCCTGTGTGAATTCTCTGATGTCTTCTAAGGGCTCCACTCTGACTGAAGCTCTTTCCACACTCCATACATTTAAATGGTTTCTCCCCAGTGTGAGTTCCTTGATGTTGTGCAGGCGTTCCACTCTCACTGACATCCTTTCCACAACCCATACCTTTAAATGGTGTCTCCACTATTTCAGTTCCTTGATGTGAACTAAGGGTGTTCACTGACTGAATCACATTGTTATCCCACAAATTTAAATGATTTTTTGGTGACTCCTAATGAAAGTACAGATTGCTCTGTCTGTCTTCTCTATTGCTTGCTTTGGAATAGGCAGAAAGGAAATCCTGTAAAGATGAAACAAAAGGATATAGCACACATTTTTTAGGAAATGAAATAATGTCAGATAATAGCATTGTATCAACTTTTTATAAGAATAGAATAGAATAGAATAGAATAGAATAGAATAGAATAGAACAGAATAGAATAGAATCTTTATTGTCATTGTCCCCTAGCGGGAAACAACGAAATTCCTCAGTTGCTATATCAACTCAAATAAGGCTCTCCACATAATTTAAAAAATACCGATAAACACAATACGATACAGGACAATATAACAAATAAAATAAGATGACTTCAGAGTCCAGAGTTTCCATTTAGGGCTTAAGAAACTGTTCTTAAGATGGTTCGTTCTTGCCTTCATTGTTCTGTATTTCCATCCCGATGGCAGAAGCTCAAATAACAGGTGACCTGGGTGCGATGGGTCTCTTGATATATCTAATGCCTTTCTGTGGCACCTGATGGTATAGATACGTTCTAGGGTAATTAATCAATTATTCCAGCTACAGCTAACCTCTGGTATGGTTACAGGTGGGTAGACGTGTTGGTCTGCCATAGTCAATACAAAATAAAATAAAAAAATTCCTTCCAGTAGCACCTTAAGAGACCAACTAAGTTTGTTCTTGGTATGAGCTTTTGTGTGTATGTGAAGAAGTGTGCATGCACACGAAAGCTCATACCAAGAAACAAACTTAGAAGACAAACTTAGTTGGTCTCTAAGGTGCTACTGGAAGGAATTTTTTATTTTGTTTTGTTTTAATCAATTATTGTTAATAGTGTAGCTTGATCTTAGATACAGTGGTTCTCTAAAACTGTCTATTTAAATAAAGAGGTTCCTCACAGGAAAGGAGCTGCTCTCTCTCCATGAAAATGCCCTTTATTTCTCAGGTTCAGAATTCCTAATGACTTTTTTTGTCCTAATCCCTTAAATCTGGGGTGGCCAACTCCCAAGAGACTGCGATCTACTCGCAGAGTTAAAAAAAAATGGCAGTGATCCACCCCCCTTTTTGGGGTTCAGGTCAAAGTTGTTGAGCTTTTTTAAGGGGAGCCAAAGTTGTTTAGGGGGAGCCAGTGATCTACCACAGATGTCCGGTGATCTACCAGTAGATCACAATCTACCTGTTGGACATGCCTACTTTAAATGTTTGGTTGCAAGTTTCTTTGGGTTGCCCTGGTAAGGTAAAGTCAACTAATAAAGTCAATTAATCATAACAATGGACTGCAACAGACATGTCCAACCGGTCAACCAGGATCAACCAATAGATCATTCAAGTGATACTGGTCAATTGTGGGATTAAGCAAAGTGGGGAAGGAATGTCACACACACACACACACCCAGTTCCTGGGGCTGGGTCGCTCCGCCATCGCAGCAGCAGCAGCAGGGAAGGCTGAGCAAGGTGGCAAGAACAAGGAATGTCCCCTGACCTGGTCTTCCCGGTGGTACCAGTGGCAGGGAGGAAGGAGGGAGGGCAGGGCAACTTGGATACGTGTCAGCTATGAAGCTCACTTTAATGGAGTGGAGAGAGAAAGGGCTGGCTTCAGTGGGAGAGAGCTGCTTAAGGGGGAGGGAGGCTGGCTTGGGAGGGGGGGAGAGACGACAGGCTCTTCAGAGAGAGAACTTTTGCCTCCCTTTAATTCCCCCCACTGAAACTCCCACCTCCGCATCCAGTTAGCCACCTCCTTCCACCAATACGCCCCACTCCTCATTCCTCCAGTGACAATGGGTAGATCACGGCCACTTTTTTATACTGGGAGCAGACCGCAGTCTGTTGGGAGTTGGACGTGCCTGGACTACAGGAACCCCTGAATTTCAGTAGCAGTCTTCCCGATCCCTTAAATCCCACAGACATGAGAATTGATATAGTGGTTGATACTGGAAATCTGGTGGAATGGAGAGAAGGAGTGGGACGTTGTATCTTTGCATAAAGGTTAATTAAAAAAAAAGTATCTCTGCATACAACCTGCATAGCAATGGGCAGGGAAGGGCGGAATGGAGGCTATGTCTCTCCACAGAAACATGGGCAAATGGGTGAAATTGCAGTCGACAAGCCAAAAGTGGGTCATCCTTTCGATCCAGCAGGGCTTTTGATATGTTTTTACATAGTGAAATGTCTCACTGCATACTCAAAGGGTTTACCTGTCAATTTCCCCTTCACTTTTCTGTATTCTTCTGTTTCAAGCAAGATGTGCTTAGACTTGTGTATCAGAGTCTCTCCTGTGTGGAACAAGTTAAAGAGAGATGCTGTTCATGTCATATGTGACTGTGAAAGTATTCACAAACATTCATCTTTTGAAGCAAAGACAACAAAGTACCTGGGGGCCCATTGGAGGCTAATAAACGTATAACGGCCTTTGTGGACAGAGGCGAATGCTGCAGATTGTGGACCAGGAAAGCTCACGCCACCATAAACCTGTGAGTTTCTTTGTAGGTTTTGCATAGTTGCTTTGGAATTTGCACCACAATATCACCTCATGAAATGTTACGGACCAAATTACAGCATTGCTATGAACTATAATCCCACCCACTCCCTTTCTCACACACAGTGTTTGTGGAATTCGGCAATTTCACACACCTCCCCTGTAATACTTGCAGTCCTTGGCCTGCATACGCACATGTCTATGTGTAAAGCCTCCAGTCACAGGCACTGTCTATCATGATAATGGGTCTGTCCATATGTAAATTATATGCAAATCCTTTTTTTGAATAGTGGACCACATTATCACTGGCAATTAACCATGCAATGGAATTGACACTTAAAACTGAAAGCCTGGGAGAGGCAAACTGGTTTCTGGCCCTGGTGGAAGAGGATGGCCCTTGGTGAGAAGAAAGATTCCAGAAGCAAAGACCCGCTCTCTCCTTCCTCTCCGGAACTTCCTGCCCTTTCCTCTCCTCTCCTCTCCTCTCCAGCTGGATCCAATGGACTGGCTTGGTGCAACGCAGCCAAGCGCAGAGTTCCCGCTTCCGGAGCCCTGCCCCAGCAGCAGCTAGCCAGGGGGATGGGGGAAGGAGAGTCCAGCTTCCAGGAAGGAGGGGTGGGTGGGGAATTGGACCCCCCCTCCCATTTTCAGGGATCCCTCTCTCCAAGGCAGGTTTCTGGGCAGGAGGGAAAAGCCAAGGCAGCCCCTCCGGTGAGGGTCCCCCGCCAGCGCCCAAGTGGGAGACCTCCCTTCCAATGGGCAGCGTCTCTTTCTCAAGGCAGGTCTCGGCACCCCCTGCCAATGCTAGCCGGGGCTTTCCTCCCCCAGGGATGCTTCCCTTCCTCCCTCAGCCCCCCCCCAAGTTCCTCTGCCCCCTCCGTCCCTGAGTCTCTCCTGCGCCCAGAGACCCCCTTGGCACAGCTCACTCTCGCCCTGCGCGCAAAATTTCCCTCGAGCGCACCGACCTCTCCATCCAGGAAGCCCCCTCCCAAGAAGAGCTAGGGACGGGGCCCTTCATCCCAGAGGGATCTTGCCCCTTCCAGTCCCCGCTTCCAGCCCCCCCCCCAGCTTCTCGCTTCTGCCCCCTTCCGTCCGGCATGAGTCTCTCCTTCGCCCAAGCCCCCCTTGGCACAGGTGTCCTCTCGCCGCGCGCGCGCAAAATTTCCCCCGAGGACCGACCTGGCATCCAGAGAAGCTCCCCGAGGGGGGGGCCTCGGTTGAACCCCCCAGCCCTGTTTGGTGATGGGGGCCCTCATAGGCAGGCCTTTATAGGCCTTCAGGGCCGACCCCTTCAATTCCATTCCCGCAAAGGTGCTCAAGGGGTAATGCAGGGCAGCTGAGCATTTCATTGGCCGACCCGCGGCATGGCCAGCAAGATGGTTATAATAATGATAACAAGTCATAATTTCATTGGCTTTGTATGCCGCGGCCCACATGAATGGGTTTCCGAAGACAGTCATACTCTGGGTGCCTCCCTCCCAGCCAAAAATAGTAAAAAAGACATAAAAGGGCCTTGGTGGGCACCTCAATTCCATTCCCGCAAAGGTGCTCAAGGGGTGCAGGGCAGCTGAGCATAGATTGGCCGACCAGATGGGCAAGATGGTTATAATAATGATAACAAGAATAATTTCATTGTTTGTATGCCGCGGCCCACATGAATGGGTTTCCCCAGTCACTCTGGGTGGCTCCCAGCCAAAAATAGTAAAAAAGACATTACAACACCAGACACTAAAAACCTCCCTAAACAATACCTTCCAAAAGAGTTGTAATTCTTTATATCCTTGAGGTCTGAAGGGAGGGCGTTCCACAGGGAGGGTGCCACTACCAAGAAGGCCCTGTACCCGATTCCCTGTAACTTCGCTTCTTGCAGTGAGGGAACCGTCAGAACACCCTTGGAGGAGGACCTCTGTGTCTGGGCTAATTGATGGGTGGGGGTGACATTTAGGCCTTTAAAGGTCAGCAGCAACAGTTTGAATTCTACTCATACTGGCACCCAATTTACTTCTTTTAGTACTGGTGTTATATGGTCCCAGTGGCCACTCCCACTCACCAGTCTTGGGCCGCATTCTGGAATAGTTATAGTTTCCAAGTCACCTTCAAAGGTAGGCCCACATAGAGCACATGATAATAAATCAGTAAATTGCAGGAGAGAATAGGAAGGTCATTAAAGCAGAAGATAGCAGGGAGGTGAGATTTAACTCCTGACATCAGAACCCTTGTTGTTTACTAGGGTTTGGGGATCAAAGAGAGAAAGGAATTCATCCTGAGATTAACACAGGGATGCAAAGGTAACATTTGGTTTGCTCTAGTGGCAAGACACTTGCTCTCCTGGTAAATGTGACCTGCCAAGTCAGAGAAATGGAGAATAGAAAAAAACCAGATGGATGGTACATGTCACCGTTTTTGTTTTTCTTTGTTTGTGAAGGAAATAAAGGAAAATTTAAAGGAAAAACCAGATGCAGGGAATGTAGAATTGCACAACATGTAGACACATGTAGAATTGGATCAGAAATCATATTGCTAACTAGACCAGCAGGTAACACATTCACTTGACTGGACCACACTACGGGTCCAGAAATGCACTTGTTCTACCCTCACAATGTCCAGCCACATATGATTCCTCATAGTAATTTTACATGAATGCAACAACTTTCTTGATGTCCCTATATTTGGGAAAGAAATAAGAGAAAATTCATATTCCTGAGATAGGTCTTGGAAGCACCAAGAGGAAAAGGAGAGGGAATACATTTTGTACCAAATAACCTAACAATTAATAAACCATATATGATCATAAATTCTAACTAAGCAAAAATAGAAGACCTTAACAATCTTAAAATAAACAAAGATCAGCAATATCAAAATGAAATGAGACTACCTTATATCAGGAGAATCTTGAATAAGAAATAAACACACAACAGATAACAACAAAATGAAATAAAATTATAAAGTACAAACACAATGTTTTAAAAAGGTCATAATCAATAAAGTGAAGCATAATATGAATCACAGCAATCAATTGAACAATGATAGATTCTGATCAGTTGTAACTAAAAGAAAGTCTTTGGCTAAAAGTCTCTTGGCTAAAAGGTGTTTTTTTTTTTTTGCCAAAAGTCTTTTATACCTCCCCCATACCCTAAAAATTGATTATCCTATATGATTCTGGAAACCATAAGTATGCATGCCATCCAAACCTATCATCATGACCTTCTAAATCTAAAATATCTACATTCAGTCCCAAATCCAGCAGATAGAGGATGGCACTCTAGGCTCGATTGGTTACAGCTGGAGATGCAAATAAAGGGAGGAAGTTACAGGCGGCAATTCCCCTGCAGGAAGAAAGAACACCCACAACACTGTGAGATTCTACTGTGCTGGAAAGATGAACGTAAATAGATGAACGAAAGCACCTAAGAAATAAAGAAGCTTTGAATGAGTATTTGAACGAGACTTGGTACGGAGGAAGCCCGTCAGGTAATGGAGACCTCCCCCACGCGCCGAACCCCGAACAAAGGGTCGACTGGATGTATTCAGGGAGTGCGGCAATATTTACATACGGGAAAAACAAGTTTTACGGAGGGATCGCGGTTGGATGGGTGGGTGCCAATACCAGGCGCAGTCACAGTAGGCTGTCGAAAGCCAGCTGATCGGCGAGTATGATGAGCAGTCGCACAGCTGTCGTTGCTGAAAGTTTTTATGTTATTTAACCTTAGCTGTCAAACTGGCCCACAGTGGTCCCTTGTTACATCAGTTATAATTAATAACTTCCCTTGCTAATACATTTTACTTTCGCTGCCAAAGCTGTCATGGCAAACAGGGAGACGAGGGTTCCATTTTGGAGGCCTGCTGTCATGCTCCTGAGTCGGCTTGCCGTTCAGAGAAAATGGAGGATACTGTCAAACAGCTGTCAAACGGCAAGCAGGCAGTACAGGGAAAGCTGTCAAAGCGCACTCGTGAGTCTGAAAACCACAAATCCTTTTCTCCGCACCTAACTTTCGGAGAACTCCCCCACGTCAAATAGGGAGTGCGGGCCGGTGTTGGATGGCAATACCAGAGTGGTAAGCCAGCTCCGAAAAGGCGAAGCTGTCAAAGTGGCTGTCAAGCAACTGCCAAAGATCAAACGGCAGGGGTGCTGTCAAGTAGCCAGTCAAACGGCAAGCAGGCAGTACAGGGAAAGCTGTAAGGGTGAGTCAAGCGGAGAACTGTCAAAGCGGTGAGTCCGAAAAGGCGAAGAACTGAAAATGCGGAGAACTGTCAAATAGCTGTCAGAGTCAAATAGGTAAGTGGTAAGTCCGAAAAGGCGAAGAACTGTCAAGCAACTGTCAAACGGCAACCAGTCATTGTAAGGCAAGCTGTCAAAGCGGTGAGTCTGAAAATGCGGAGAGCTGTCAAATAGCTGTCAAACGTTAAGCAGTCAGAATAAGGCAGGCTGTCAATAACGGCAAGTTCGAAAACACGGAGAGCTGTCAAACAGTTGTCAAAAGCTGTCAATAGTGGAAAGTCCGAAAACACAGGTGGGAACGATGTCCGGAGACTGGGGAACGGTGACACAGGAACTGGGGTACGATGAACAGGAACTGGGGTGCGATGAACAGGAACTGGGGTACGATGAACAGGAACTGGGGTGCGATGAACAGGAACTGGGGTACGATGAACGATGGGGTGCGAACAGGAACTGGGGTGCGATGAACAGGAACTGGGGTGCGATGAACAGGAACTGGGGTGCGATGAACAGGAACTGGGGTACGATGAACAGGAACTGGGGTGCGATGAACAGGAACTGGGGTACGATGAACAGGAACTGGGGTGCGATGCTGGGGTGCGGCGAACAGGAGCTGGGGTGCGATGCTGGAGAGCGATGCTGGGGTGCGGTGAACAGGAACTGGGGTACGAGGTGTACGAAGGGTGGGAATTGAGCACAGTCCACAGGGGAGGTTCTTCAACGGTCCTGTTGGGGTACTCCTTATGTTCTCGAATCGGAAGGAAAGGCTTGAACGAATTGTGGGTCAGTGTGGGCTGGCAGAGGGGCTCGGAGAGGATTTGGAGGGTGCGACCCTGCAGTTGGTTGGGCCGTCGAGACCTGGGTGCCTTGGGGTGGCCAATTCCCTTGTGGATGAGGAGGCACCATTTGCTGGTTCTTATAACCCTGGGCCCAAGGAGGGTGTGAAGGAAAGGTGGGGTATGGCGAGTTTCCCCCGGGGAATGGGTAAGAGTTGGCTTCAACCCATGGGCTCCCCGGGTATAAATATGGGCAGTTTCGTCTTAGGTGCCCTGGTTGAAAACACAGGTGACAAAGGCCAGTGGATGGGCCCCAGGGTCGTGGCATGGATGGGCTTACATTCGATCCTCCCCCTCCTCCTCGCCCCCTGCCTCCTCCCCTGGCCGGGAACCCTGGAGCTGGGAAGTGAGGGGTTTCCATACTGAGGGCAAGCACTGCCTCTTCCTCTGATTGAGTGTCTCTCTTTCTCTTCTCATCACGATTATTAAAGACAGATTTTGCTATTGACAAGATTTCACTAAAGGTTTTTCCATCGTATCCAATGAGAAGGTTTAAGGCTTTGCGAATATCAGGTGTCGCTTGATCTTTGAAGAAGCCTTTGACTATTATGTCGTGGTGAGGGTTTTCAGGGTCTATTCCACCCCAGGTCTTAATAGCCGCCACCAACCGAGAATAATAGTCCGAAGGGTGTTCACTGGGTCCCTGTATTACAGTCTGGACCCTTGTCCAATTTATGGTGCGCTGTCCTGAAGCCTTGATACCATCTAGGATGGCCCTTTTAAACAAGTTCAGGCACCAGATACCATTAGGGGTATTATAGTCCCAGGCAGGGTCGGGTTCGCTCCGGAGGTCTCTAGGTGTTAAGGCCTCCACCCCTTGAGGTCTCCCTTCCTGGTAGTTTTCCTGATTTAGAGCTTCCTCAGCCTTACTTAGGATATCAGCTTTCTCGGCCTCATTAAATAGAGCGTTTAGGAGCACATGGACGTCAGTCCAAGAGGGATGATGTGAGGAGAAGATGGTGGATATTTGCCTATGGCATTTGTCAGGATCGTCTCTTAGAGAGGGCATCGTGTTAGCCCAGTTGATCAGATCGGCCGTACGGAAGGGTTGATGGGCATAGATCATACGTGGGGCCCCATCCGGGACTGTCGGTGGTATGGGGAAAGCCCTCAGTGGCATCTGGAAGGAGGCTGCTTGGTGATTATTTCCCTTTTTGCCTTTGGTACTTTCCTTGACAGACTGTCGGAGAGCGGTTGGGGAAAAGGTGCCATGGTCACTGACAGGAGTTGGAGTAGGGTCAGGACCCACAAGCACATCGGGCACCGCTAAAATCCCTTCCTGGCCGGTGGGATGAACCAGTAATTGGCCACCCTGAGCCACTATTTGGCTATTGGGACTAACATCATGTTCAGGTCCCTGTGCCATGGCCTGATCCTCATAGGGGGGTGGCGCAGAACCTTCCTTTGGTCTCTTAGGATCCTTTCTAGGAGGTTTAATCACGGGCATCTGGAGCGTTGGGGACGGGTTTAGAGTCATAAGGACTTGGGATACAGCCTCGAAAGTCTCCAGATAATCAAGCTGACGAGGCCTTTCCTCCAGTAAGAGCTTCTTTAATGTATTTATTCGATCCTGATGGAAGGATCCCTCCGGTGGCCAGCGGAGATCTGATGGTACTCTTTCAGTAAAGAACGGCCAGGAATTCCTACAAAGATCTTGCAGCTTCTGCCTAGACAAAATCTCATGGTCCGGAATTTCCTTCCAATGCTCCATGACAATCGCGAGGGGAGAGTCGGGTTCCGGCTGGGTAAAAGAAGGCTTTCGAGAAGCCTTCTTCCCAGTGGAAGTACGACCATGCTTCGAAGCCTTGGCACCCATTGTTCCTTGGGGTTTAAGAGGAACCTGGGTTTTCTGGGAAAGGAGGGATGGGAAGGTATCTTAGTAAGTCGGGTTTTCTCACAAAGGGAGTGGGACAGGGGGGTTTCTTAACATAAACAAAGTACAGTACACGACGTTCCAATAATCTAGCCTGGTCCCTTGCGTTCACTAGTTCGGCTAGCGGGGCGGCTGACCAGGGGGATCTACTCTAAACTACCTCTTCCTTTCCTTTTTCTGGAGCTCCCTTTTCCTCTTCCTTTCTCTTCCGTTTCTTCTCATCTATTCCTATTTCTCAACCCCCATTTCCACCCATTACAGGGTACCCTCACCTGGCAACCTCCTACCTATCGTAAACAGCTAAGGAAGGGAGCCCTACTGGACGCCTGCCACAGCAGTGCCAGATCGGGCAGCCCTTTTGATAGGGTTAAACGGTCCGGAAAAACCTCCCTTGCGTTCGGAAGCGGGCTCACGCACGACCAGCGTGTTTTACATGGCCCGACCGGGGCGGCTGAGGTTCGAGATAGTGCAGAAAAGTCCTTTGCCCCTTGGCAGCTGGCAAAGTAGGAAAAAGAGCCCAGTCCCTTGCGTTCGTTAGACCAGCTAACGGGGCGGCTGACTGGGTATTGGAGAAGAAGAGATAGAGCTCAGGACTCCCCTTCCGAGTTGAGCAACAGTCCACGGGACGGACTGAGAGACAGGCAAGAAATGATAGGCAAGAGAGCAGTAGATTGCGGTTGCCAGGCTTACCTCCCCCCTCCCCCCAATCACCAGTGCACTGGATTTATACTTACGCGTCTTCCACCGCGATCCGCTGGATCGTTGGAGACGAAGCCGGCTGAACTTTGCCTTTGCTCCCCGGTTGGCTCCCCCTGAGACCTGCAATTACCGCCCGGAGGATGGCTAGGGATCCGTCGAGTCTCCACGGGAGAAAAGGGTCCCGTTGCCGGCTGAAGGCTCGGTGGGGGTCCCCAACCACCCCGGGAGAACGCAGGTCCCGGGTTTCGGCACCAACTGTTACGGAAAAGTTACCGGGTCGAGGCTGCTCAGCTCCCGGTCCTACGGAGGAAGCCCGTGGTTCGCTGCGGAGGTAATGGAGACCAGCCGGAGATCGGAGCAAAAGCAAAGACGTTTATTGCGCAACAAGGTTCAGGAGGGTCCGAACCCCGAACAAAGGGTGTCCTGGACTTTTAAAAGTTCCCGCGATAGCCCAGAATACATAGCGAAATACATCACAGAAACGTCAGAGATGGGGAGGGGAGAGAGGAGGTTCTGGCAATATTTACATACGGGAAAAACAAGTTTTACATGTCAAGGGGATGGCAGGAACTGGTGATGGGATTTAGGGTGGGTGCAATACACATTGATGGTTTCCACTGGGGAAAGACAATAGAAAACTCCTAGGAGGATGTCTGCTGTCATGGTTACTGATGGATGGGTGCTTGAATGGATTACCGGGAGGGGTGCATTTCCTCCTGCAGCTGGATGAGGACGTGACTCTCTGCTTAAGGGATTATGAAAGCCACTGAGTTAGGAGTCCAAAAATTATACAGTATCGAAATAACATACTTCTGATGATCGGAGGATGACGGGGACCGAGGGGTTAGAAAGGTTATTTTATAAGGAGCAGATAGACACTCGAACCATGCAGCTAGGACCTTGCGTTGCTGAGATATTGATTTTTATGTTATTTAACCTTAGAGCTGTCAAACTGCCCGCCCACAGTCTAAGCGAGTCCACTTGTTACAATGTTGCAAGTTATAATTAATAACTTCCCTTGCTAGATACATTTTACTTTCGATTCCATTGTTCTCGCAGCAGGGAAGCTGT
Source organism: Lacerta viridis (assembly GCA_900245905.1). Taxonomy (NCBI): domain Eukaryota; kingdom Metazoa; phylum Chordata; class Lepidosauria; order Squamata; family Lacertidae; genus Lacerta; species Lacerta viridis. The sequence continues at coordinate 124,591 of OFHU01001551.1, read as the reverse complement.
CAAAATCCACTTAGCATGCAGTCAAGCGTGAAGGTGTTGAGTACATTATAGTAGCTGCGCTGAACGTTCCATTTTGGAGGCTTGGCTGAATGCACGCTCCTGATTGGTCGGCTTGCCGTTCATTGAGAAAATGGAGCGCACGGGGAGTGCTTTGACAGGAGGCTTTTCGGAGGGGTTTCGGGACGCAGATCGGGACATTGGGGGAACCCTTCATCGCGAGGGTTTTATGTGGTGCTTGTGCGACTTAGGTGTGTGTGTCTGGGGTCACCCGCTCATCGTCGGGGGGGGCAACGAAAAGAAACGGAGGCTTCCAGGTCCCGCACTCGGCCGCGCGGGAGTCCGGCGAGGAGGCTGCGCGGTGGGGGACGGTGGCGGCTGGAAATTTTCCTTAACAGTTTGCATATAGTTGTAACTGAAATGCTTGTCAACCAGTCAAGAAATAAAGAAGCTCTTGAATGAGTATTTGAACGTGTCTCTTGTTCTTGGCGTCTGCCGTCAGGAAGAAACTCTGCTACAAGCTGTTTAAAGTGGTTTTATTGAGAAGCCACCACACAAGCAGTAAAGCGCAGTAGAAGTGTGTGGGCGGTAACCTCTAATACTAAAATCTATAATACAAACACTAGAACTCCACCTAAAACACCTGCACTTACCACGGAATTTCTCCCCTACGAGAGTACATGGATGTTTTGTGAGCACTCCATTATAAGTGAAACACTTTCCATACTCCCATTTAAGTGGTTTCTCCTGTTTGTTTTTGTTGGTACTTTGTAAGGCTTCCACTACGAAATAAGCTCCTTCCACGATCAATATATTTTATTTTATTTTAAAAAATATTTTTATTAAGTTTTATAGAAACAACAAACAACAAAAACAAACGAATACAAAACGATACAACAATAAAGACAAACCTATAATAAAAACTAAAAAGTATTATTTATGTCAACTTATTTCTCTCCTTTACATTGTATATTGACTTCCTCTCGTCTCCCCTTCCTGCGTTCCTTGTCTATCATCTATAGTAATTTCTTTACATCTTAAAAACCTTATTTTACTATATATCCTAATCACTAGTCTTATCTATTATCTTAACTCATTTTCTCACAATTCCCAAACACTTAATCAAACTCTAAATCTACAGTCTAACTTATCTTCCAAGTTATATCTAATTTTCAATAATACAATTAATTTTTTAAATACAATTTAAATTTCTTCCACTCTTCTTCCACCGCATCGTCCCTCTGGTCACGAAGTTTCCCGGTCATCTCAGCGAGCTCCATATAGTCCATCATTTTCATCTGCCATTCTTCAATCGTTGGTATTTCTTCTGTCTTCCAGTTTTTAGCTATCAAAATTCTAGCTGCTGTTGTGGCATACATAAATAAAGTTCTATCACATTTTGGAATTTCTTGGCCTAGGATGCCCAGTAAAAAGGCTTCTGGTTTCTTTTTAAATGTGTTTTTCAACACCTTTTTCATTTCATTATAAATCTTTTCCCAGAAGTCTTTTACCTTTGGGCACTCCACCACATATGGAAGAAAGTTCCTTCTGTTTGTTTGCATTTCCAGCACTTATTACTTTGCCCATGATAATTTTTTGCCAATTTAACCGGTGTCAAGTACCACCTATACATCATCTTCATGATATTCTCTCTAAGCATATTACATGCTGAAAATTTTATATCAGTTTTCTACAATTTTTCCCAATCCTCCAACATGGTGTTATGCCCCACATCCTTCGCCCAATCTATCATTGTTGATTTTACCATTTCATCTTTTGTATGCCACTCAAGCAATAAATTATACATTCTGGATAAATTTTTTGATCTTGGCTCTAACAATTCCGTGTCCAACTTAGATTTTTCTGACTGAAAACCAATTTTTTTATCTGACTTAAATAGCTCATTAATCTGATAATATTGTAACCAATCCGTAACACATCCTTTCAATTGTTCATATGATTTCAATTTTAAATGTTCTCCTTCTTGTATCAAAATGTCACTATATTTTGGCCATTGTCTATCCATATTTGCTCTTTTGTGGGCTTTTGCTTCTAACAGTGACAACCATCTGGCTGTTTTCTTTTCTAACAAATCTTTATACTTCATCCATACCTTGAACAGAGACTTCCTAATTATATGCATTTTAAAACCTTTATGGGCCTTAATCTTATCATATCAAAGATATGCATGCCAACCAAATACATTATCATGGCCTTTCAAATCTAATACATCTGTATTTTCTAACATAAACCAATCTTTCAACCCACAACATGATCAATACATTTTAAAGGTTTCTTCCCAAGTGAGCCCGTTGATGCTTTGTAAGGCCTCCACTCTGGCAGAAGCTCTTTCCACACTCTGTGCATTTAAATGGTTTCTCACCCGTGTGAGTTTGATGATGCATATTAAGGTCTCTGCTCTCACTGAAGCTCTTTCCACACTCCATGCATTTATATGGTTTCTCCCGTGTGAATTTGTTGATGTCTTCTAAGCGTTCTACTCTTAGTGTAGCTCTTTCCACACTCCATGCATTTAAATGGTTTCTCACGCATGTGAATTTGTTGATGTCTATTAAGGTGTCCACTGTAACTGAAGCTCTTTCCACACTCCATACATTTAAATGGTTTCTCCCCTGTGTGAGTTTCATGATGTGTATTAAGGTCTCTGCTCTCAATGAAGCTCCTTCCACACTCCATGCATTTAAAAGGTTTTTCCCCTGTGTGAGTTCGTAGATGCCTTCTAAGTGCTTCACACCAACTGAAACTCTTTCCACACTCCGTACAGTTATATGGTTTCGCCTCTTCATGAGTTCGTTGATGTCTTCTAAGTTTGCTATTATAAGGGAAACTCTTCCCACACTCTCTACATTTAAAGGGTTTCTCCCCTGTGTGAGTCCTTTGATGGCTTATTAGCTTTCCGCTATCAATGAAGCTCTTTCCACACTCTCTACATTTAAAGGGTTTCTCCCCTGTGTGTGTTCGTTGATGTCTTTTCAAGTTTCCACTCTGACTGAAGCTCTTTCCACACTCTGTGCAATTAAATGGCTTCTCCCTTGTGTGAGTCCGTTGATGATTTATAAGCACTCTACTCTGACAGAAGCTTTTTCCACACTCCATACATTTAAATGGTTTCTCCCCTGTGTGAGTTTGCTGATGATTTCTAAAGCTGCTACTATCAGCAAAACTTTCCCCACACTCTATACATATAAATTGTTTTTCCTCTGTGTGAGTCTGTTGATGTTTTAGAAGCCGCCGACTCCCACGGGAATTCCTTAGGGACTCCATACGTCCCAATTGTTTGTCCACTGTGTGCGTTCGTTGATATGCGTTCACTGACTGTAGTACATTCTACATTCCACACCTTTAAATCGTTTCTTTGTTATTCCCAATGACATTTCAAGTGGTCCCCCAAAATTCTGATTGCCTTCTCCACCGTCTGCTTTGGAGTGGGAGGAAATTAAATCCTGTAAGAGAACAAAGGAATATAACACACATCCAATGCAATCGGCACCTTCTCTTCTTTTAAAATCTCCTGCATTCTTTCCTCTGCTCTCTATCTTCCATTTTTTGTGGGAAATGAAATAATGATATTAGATTGTGCAGGGCTTCCAGTTCCGCCCTGCCTTAATGGAGGCAGACCCCACAACAGCGTGAGATCATCGGCGAAGGAAAAACAAGGACGATTGAGGGTAATTATCCTTGCAAATCCCCCCTCCCCGAGACAGGGGGAAATGGGCTTCACTCATAGTCTATCTTATAGCAGTGTTTTTCAACCACTGTTCCGCGGCACACTAGTGTGCCGCGAGATGTTGCCTGGTGTGCCGTGGGAAAAATTGAAAAATTACTTTATATATAGTCAATATAGGCACAGAGTTAATTTTTTTAACATTTTCTAATGGTGGTGTGCCTCGTGATTTTTTTCATGAAACAAGTGTGCCTTTGCCCAAAAAAGGTTGAAAAACACTGTCTTATAGCATCGCCTTTGCTCCAGCATGTAATGTGGGGGGGCAGGCAGGCACTGAGTGCAAAAGCAATTTGCCTGCCGAAAACTCCAATGCCGCCATTAAGAAGCAGAGGTTCTCCTGTTAATTAGAGCATAATTGGACTAAAGTACAGGTACGTCATGGAAGAGATGAGATCATAAACTGCAGAATAAACCAACTGCAAGGATTTAAGGTCTGAAGTTGAGATAAGCATTCATTCAGTGCAAAAGACGGTGGGGGGGTAGGGGAACCTATGGTTTAGTTAAAATTTTATTTTCTACATTTATGATTTGGCAACCCTCCTCTGAATGTTAGTCAAATTATATTTGTATAATTTGGATGGAAGAGATTGGTTTATAAATATGGAATATAACATCAAACGGAGATGTGTGTGTAAAAAAAGAAAAGGGGAGGGAAGCTTTATTTTGCAAAGAGTTTACGATGGAAACTTAGAGTTGACTCTTCCCCATCCTTTATTATTTACAGAGTGAACTGAATAATGATAAGAGGACTTGGAATTTAATTGGAAGTATAATTGGTCATATATCTTCAGTTGGAAGGAAGGATGGAAGGAGTCTGTTAACTGCCAAGGAACTGATAAGGTTCATTACTGAGTCATTTACAGTTCGACAGATTGCTCTTCTTCCCTGATTGAGAGGGGAAATGGTGAAAACTTACTGGTAGCCAGTGTAGTCGGACCAGTATTAGTGTAATATGCTCAGACAGTCTTGCTCCGGTGAGCAACCTGGCCTCTGAATTCTACACCAGCTGAAGTTTCTGAACCCTCTTTAGAGGCAGCCCTACATATAATGCATTGCAGTTATCTAATCTTGAGGTGACCACAGCAATTATTATTTATTAAATTTATTAATCACACTTCATCTGAATATCACGGAGCAATTATAATGGCGTATAACTCCCCATCAGTCCCCTGAGCAGTAATGGGTAGGGAATGTGCCGTCTTATCTCATAGTAAGGACACAGGAATAATAATAATAATAATAATAATCATCATCATCATCATCATCATCATCTATATAAATATAAATGTTCCCATTGCGTGTTTGTCCAAAGCACCCTTGCTGTGTAACCGCTGGATCAAATCGCAACAAATTAGGACACAGCGTTCCATTACGATGGCAAAAGGATCTGGCATAATAAAAATTCAAAAAAAACCCACGCCTGATATACCTAAAATAAAGAAGAAACACAAAAAAATTGGTGCGCCTATTAGAAGTCACCAGCAACAGCACTGAAGTCACAACCAGCAACCAATAGAAAGGCGCCACCCAACTCCCGAGGCGACAACTTACAGCCGCTGCCTCAAATGACTGCCTGCCATTTGCGGCCTAACTTTCAGCGGCCTAACTTTCAGACGCTACTTGAAAAGGGGGGGCGAAAAGAGGGTAATTGAAAATGGGGGGGGGCCAAAAGAGGGTAATTGAAAATGGGGGGGAGAAGGGGCAGACGGAAGTTGAATGGGAGGGGACGGAAAAGAGGGTAATTGAAAACGGGGGGAGAGAAGGGGCAGACGGAAGTTGAACAGGGGGGGCGGAAAAGAGGGTAATTGAAAACAGGGGGGGAGAAGGGGCAGACGGAAGTTGAACGGGGGGGAATGGAAAAGAGGGTAATTGAAAACAGGGGGGGGCGAAAAGAGTCTCCGTTTTTGTGTGTCCTGGCTGGGGGGAAAAACAGAAGAAGGATGGCCATTGGTCAGCGATGGTCTAGTTGAGATTCCTGCCTTGCCCCAGGGGTTTGGCTAGATGACCCTCAGGGGTCCCTTCCAACTCTACAATTCTCTGGTGCAGGCTTGTGCAGAGTTTTAGGTACAAGTTGGATGCAAGGGGTGCATAGGATTGCAGCCCATCTTATGCACCGTCGGCTCGGGAATAAGTCCCACTGATCATGATGAGACTAGATTGCTGCTGTGCAGTCCTGTTTTTTAAATAAATGTTTTCCTTTTCAGATAATACAGAGCATGGTGAAATCACAATAAATAAAACCTCCCCTTCAGTAGTTTCAAGCACTACTACAGGTTCCACATAATATCTGTACTGCATTGTTTACTGTGACAGCACCTGCACTTTGGAACTCCCCGCCTATTGCAACAAAGCACGTGCCTTTGCTAGACTCTTTTCGGGCACCTGCTAAAAGCATTCTTCTTTAGGCAAGCATACCTAGATGCTTAGGAAGTTGAAGTAATTTTAATCTTAATATTTTAGCTTTTGTATGTTTTAAAGTAGGATTGTTAATTTTTCTTGATTTTACTGCTGTGGTGTTTTTTAGTTTTTTTTGTTTTGGTAAACCACTTTGCAGGTTTTTTTAAAATAAATGTTATTAAATAAATAAACTATAAATGTAAATAAAGCAACACAAGCCAAAACAATAGTCCATCCTGTAGATTTAGGTATCTCTCTATAGTCGCCTGCTTGTTAGCAGATATATAAAAAATGTAAAACCATTTTTGCAGGCAAAAAAACAAACAAACACAACAATGTGAGGGGGTGACAATAAATTTTCCGCAGAGGGTACCACCGGACCTTCCTACGCCTCTGATGGGTAGAGGAGCATGGGGATTGCTGGGTGTCCCGGGGGGGCAGTGGCGGAGGAAGCCTCTGTGCTGCCTGGGGTGGCGGCGCAGAGACACCCCCCTGGGGGCGGGGCATGACGCGTGCGTCCGTGACGTCACGACACGTGTGGATGCCCCTGGAAGAGGGGAAAAGGGAACGCGCCTGCTTTGCTTCCCCTTTTCCACCTTCCAGGGGCTTTTTTCCCTGGCAAGTTGCTCTCAGGCAGGGATCAGCAAACTTTTTCAGCAGGGGGCCGGTCCACTGTCCCTCAGACCTTGTGGGGGCCGGAATATATTTGGGGGGGGGGCTAGGAAAGAAGCGAGAGGGGAAAATGGACCCACACACACTGATTTTCAGGAATCCTTCTCAAGGTCAACTTCAATGAGTGGCAGATTCCTGGGCAGGACTGAGAAGCCAAGGCAGCCCCTCCAAAAATCCCTTCTCTCTCTCCCCCCCCAATTATTGGCTTGGCTTCTCAGCCCCAGGGATGCTCCCATTAACCCCTCAAGTCCCCAACTCTTCTCCAGAGTCTCCCCTATACCCAAAGCCCCACCCCCAGGCACGGCTCGCCCCTTGCCCTGCTTGAGGGTGGGGGCCCTTGGGGGGGGGCTTCAAAGGAGACGGTGCAAGGGAAACCCTGCAGGGTTTGCAGCTGCATGGCATGGACCCGAGCCCCTCCATATGGTTCCCAGGATGAGAGCTTTATGGGGAGGGGGGCTCTGCCCCTTTCTCTCCGCCCTAGTCCCAGGACAGGGGATTTTTCGGGGGGGGGGAACAGAGAGGGGTCTCTATGTCCTTTTCCTCTCCCCCCCCCCGAATCTTTACCTCTTTCTCCACTCTCGCCATCCGCATCCCTCCTTCGCTATTTCCCCCTTTCGGAAATCTCTCGCTTCTCCAGGGGCTCTCGCTTCTCCAGGGGCTCCTTCTGCCCCACTTTCTCCACCCCCTTCCTGGGAGGAGTCCCTTCCTGCTTTCGCAACGGCCATGCCTTCAGTTTCCTCCTCTTTGTGAGTGAAGGCGACTTCCACAACAGGAAATGTCTTCTCCTCCAGACTGCTGTGCCTGCACTTTCGACCCCTTACTTCATGCTTGCAGGCAATCTTTGCCAGCAGAGACTACTTGTATGTTTATGATTGCAAGTGGGGGTTTGTACTGTGTGGAGGGCAGCTGTCTACCACCTCCATCTGGGACGCAGGCTGAGACCCTCCCTGCCAGCAGACTGTCTCGCCAGAGTGGTGCATGCTCTGGTTATCTCCCGCTTGGACTACTGCAATGCGCTCTATGTGGGGCTACCTTTGAAGGTGACCCAGAAACTACAATCAATCCATAATGCAGCAGCTGGACTGGTGACTGGGAGTGGCCGCCGGCAGAGGCGTTCTTAGCCCCTTGGCTGCCCGGGGCGGGAAGCCAGGAGGCACCCCTGGGGGCGGGGCATCGTGGTGCGTGTGTGCGTCATGCCGTCATGACACAAGTGACGCCCCACCCCCGGGGATACCTCCTCGCTGGCCCGCCCCTCTCCATGCCCCGGCTCCGCAAGCCAGCCAGCAGCGGAGCTCGGCATAGAGGCAAGGGGCGGGCCAGCGAGGAGGGGGTGGCACCCCACCTCGCTGGCCCGCCCCTTGCCTCCATGCCGAGCTCCGCCGCTGGAAGGGGGAACTATTTTCGGTGCTGCCGGGGAGACACCCCTCCTTGCTGGCCGTCCCTGCGGCTCCACCCCAGCAGTGCCGAAAATAGCCTTAAAAAAATCTAAAGTCCAGGGGGTGGGGCCACCTCCCGAAGTGTCACCCTCAGCAGAATTAGTTATACATAAAAAAGACAAATACTTAGGAGTTTGGTTGATAACTAAGAATATCAATATCTTTAAAGATAATTACGAGAATGTATGGAAAGAGGAAAAATGGAATTTAGAGCTGTGGGGAAGAATGAAGGATATCAGTGATTAAAATGAATGTATTGCCAAGAATGTTATTTTTATTTCAATCAATCCCAGTGATAGGCAGTTCAGGATGCTTTGAAAAGATATTTCCAGATTCATCTGGCAAGGGAAGTGTTGTGTATTAAATAAGATATTCTGGCAGCAGGGTAAAGTATTGCTATTGGTCAATTTGAAGTGTTCAATCACAATCCACAGCCTGATTGGGTCCCGCCGGAAAGTTTGAATATTATTGGTTCCCGCTAAAATGTATCTTTTCCCTCAGTCCCAATGTGTCTATAAATAGAGCTTTCCCTACCCCCTATCCCCAGTCTTGTCTTATCCCTTACAATAAAGAGCTGTTTTCACTAAGAAGTGTTGCTGGACTTCTTGCTATCAGAACCCACGACACAACATACTGGCGACGAAGGTGGGATTGAATTAGGCCGGCTGAGGGCTGCTGACCCTAGCGACCTGATTCTGGCGACAAGACTCCCTGTGACTGACAGGACAGATCAGTCCACTAAGATGGCTGCGTCACGGTTCATGGAACCATTTCATCCCGGAGCAACTGAGGCCTGGGATGCTTACCTCGAGCGCTTTGAATTCAGCGTGGCAGCAAAAGGGGTCACTGACGAGGAAAGGAAAAAGGCGTTGTTCCTGAGTTGCTGCGGGGCAGAGACCTTTGAGTTGGCTCGGGCAATTCTGGCCCCCACGACACTGCGGGAGGCGTCGTTCGCGAGCATTACGGAACACCTCTCCAATCACCTTAATCCGACAGCGTCGAAGATGACATGGCGCATCGAATTCCACAAGAGGCAACAACGACCTGGAGAGACGGTAGCAGTTTTCCTCACCGAACTGAGGAAGCTGGCGAGACACTGCAAATTCGCCAACTTGGAGGAGGCCCTGCTGGATCGGTTTGTGTGCGGCCTTCGCAGCAGCAAGGGCCGCAGGCGGATTGCGGCAAAACAAGATATGGATCTGTCGACAGCGCTCCGTGAGGCCATTGCGACAGAAAGCGCTGAGAGAGAGGAGCAAGACCCGGACCAGCGAGCCGAAAAGAGAGCTGGAGCGTCAACCCACACCGTGGACGACCAGGATGTCAGCCCCAACCAAAGCCCTGTGCGGGGAATAGAGATGGTGCGACAGGAGAGCACAGCAAATAAAGGTCGGCAGGGAGTCTGCCCTGGCTGCGGCGGATCACATGAGAGAAGGAAGTGCCGGTTCCGAGAAGCTACGTGTCATGCTTGTGGGAAAACGGGGCACATAGCCAGGGTCTGCAAGTCGAGTGGCACGTCGGGGTCCGCGAAATCAAGAGGTCAGAGGACATCCACAGCGACGCACCAACTCGACGATTGCAACTACCTCACGCAAATCGAGGGCAGAACTGTGCCATTTCCAGCCCAAGGGAAACCAGCTGTGCGGGTCCTAATCGAAGGGAAGCCGTGTAACATGGAGGTGGACTCCGGATCCGGATTCTCCATCGTATCGGAGGACACGGCCAGATCGTTATTTCCTAGAGGTAAGCTTCCGAGATTGGAGCCCTTCCCGGCTACTCTGCAATCCTATTCCGCTGGCCGCATAGACATTTTGGGAATGTGCGCAGTGAACGTACAGTTCCGCGAGAGGGAGGCCGTATTAAAGCTTGTGATCGCAAAAGGGAAGCGCACTAGCCTGCTGGGCACGGACTGGTTCCCGGCCTTAGGGTTGGGAATCTCAGGGCTCAACACGGTCCAGATAGCTTCGGAGACATTTAACACCCTGTACACGGAATTTGGGGAGCTATTTAATGGAGAGTTAGGATGTTATAAGGGGCCTCCAATTGACTTAGAACTGGACCCGGGGGTTGCGCCAATGCGCCTCAAACCCAGGCGGGTTCCATTTGCGCTACAGCCTAAAATAGAGGCTGAATTGGAGAAGCTAATACAGCAAGGGGTGCTTTCACCAGTGGACTCTGCTAAATGGGAAACACCCATTGTCACACCCCTGAAGGCTAATGGGGAAATACGAATTTGTGCGGATTACAAATGTACGATTAATAAGGCCATCAGGGGCAACTCGTATCCAATTCCAGTAGTGTCCCAACTATTAGCGAAGCTGGCTGGGGGCAAGGTGTTTGCAAAGATTGACTTGGCACAGGCATACCAGCAGCTCCCAGTGACTCCAGCGTCCGCTGAAATCCAGACAATTGTGACGCACAAGGGCGCCTTTAAGGTGAATAGGCTGCAGTTTGGAGTCTGCGTGGCACCTGGCATATTTCAAAGTCTTATGGAGCGCCTGTTACGGGGCCTGCCAGGTGTCCTGCCGTATTTTGATGATGTGTTAATTGCGGGCAAGGATGCTCAAGAACTACTGGGACGCATCCAGACAGTCCTATGCAAATTCCGGGATGCGGGGTTGAAACTAAAGAAAGAGAAATGTAGTTTTGGGGTAGCAGCTGTGAACTTCTTAGGGTACAGAATTGATGCTGCTGGCATCCACCCCATGGAAGACAAGGTTAAGGCTATCGCCGCAGCACCGACACCTAGTAACAAGGCTGAGCTGCAGTCCTTCTTGGGCCTCGTCAATTTCTATCACGCCTTTGTGCCACACAAGGCATCGATAGCCGAACCACTGCATCGGCTACTCCAAAAGAAGTGTGCATGGCGTTGGGGGCAACCGCAACAGAGAGCTTTTGAAACGCTGCGGGGCGTGCTGTCAAAGGAAAGTACACTTGCCCACTATGATGCTGCTAAACCACTGGTGCTGGCGTGTGATGCCTCACAATATGGCGTGGGGGCTGTCTTGAGTCACCGGGAGGCGGATGGGTCGGAGCGTCCAATCTCATTCTATTCCAGAACCTTGAGCCCCACAGAGCGGAACTATGCCCAGATTGATAAGGAGGCACTGGCTATAGTCACAGGAATCAAGAAGTTCCATGACTACGTGTACGGCCGCCCTTTCACAATTCAAACGGACCACAAGCCTTTGCTGGGTTTGTTCAGCCCACATAAACAAACGCCTCAAATCTTGTCCCCACGCATGCTCCGATGGTCCATCTTTTTGAATGGATTTCAATACGAACTGTGTCATGTGAAGGGTAAGCTGTTGTGCCATGCGGACGCGCTGAGTCGTCTACCACTACCTGGAGCAGCCGACGACGACCCAGCCCCGGCCGAGCACGTCATGATGATGGAGACACTTCCCGGACCACCCGTGACGGCCGTCGACATCGCCGCAAGAACTAAAAGGGACCCCGTCCTCGCCCGTGTCCTTGTGTGGGTGGGGAGGGGATGGCCAAGTGGGACTCAGGAAGAGAAATTTAGACCTTTCATGGCAAGACAAAATGAGCTGTCCCTCCATAAGGGTTGCATATTGTGGGGCGATAGGGTGGTTATTCCAAGGTCTCTACAGAATGAGGTGTTGGACACATTACACATGGGTCATCCGGGCATGGTTCGGATGAAATCTTTAGCCAGGTGCTATGTGTGGTGGCCTGGCATGGACAAGGACATTGAACAATGGGTGCGCACCTGTCGAGCGTGCCAGGAGGTGCACCCAGAAATGCCCAGGGCACCAGTGCATTGGTGGGAGCGGGCTAAGAACCCGTGGAGCCGGCTCCATGTAGATTTTGCAGGGCCGTTTCAGGGAAAGGTGTTCTTAATTGTAGTAGACGCCTACTCGAAATGGCTGGAGGTCTCAATTGTTCCAAACATGTCCTCAGCTGCTGTAATCAGGGCCCTTCGCATTTTGTTTGCAACGCATGGGTTACCCGAGACCATAGTATCAGACAACGGGGCGGCTTTTGTGTCCCAAGAGTTCAGGGCATTCCTGGCCGATAATTTCATTAGAGGGGTCACTTCTGCTCCCTTTCATCCATCCTCGAACGGACAAGCCGAACGGATGGTGCGCACAGCCAAGGGTGCAATAGCGCGCCTCTTGGAAGGGGATTGGTCTGCTCGCATTGCAAGGATGTTGTTCCTGCAGCACACAACGCCGTGTGCATCCACAGGCAAGTCCCCAGCTGAATTATTAATGGGAAGGAGGTTAGCCACAATCCTAGACTATGTCCACCCTGACAAGGTGCCGGGCCGCGATACAAGAGAACCACCGGCTGCCGAGGGTGACAGAACCCGATACCTGTCAACAGAGGATTTGGTTTGGGTCCGGAACTATGCAAGGGGACCCGCATGGGTGCCGGGGGTGGTCACCCGACCCAGTGGGCCAGTGTCATATTTTGTGACGTTAGAGGATGGCAGAGTAATGCGCCGCCACATTGACCAGCTAAGGCGCCGGTTCCCAAGCAGGGTAAGCCCGAGGGGGGAGGAGCCGCGCACAACTCTGCCGGCGTCCGGTGAATCGCAGCAGTCTAGTCAGGATGACTCCGGGCCACAGGGGGTGGAGGGCTCCGAGAGTCAGGAAACCGAGATCACCACTGATGAACCTAACCCGGAAACAACTAGTCAGCCTAGAGAGTCAGCTAGTGACACAGCTCCAGCTGAGGTACCCGAGGTTATTGGAGAGAGAAGTCTGACCACGGATAGTCCAAGGAGTGACACACCGGGGGTTAGGCGATCCGGTAGGACTCGAAGACCTCCGCAATACTTGAAAGATTACGTGTATAGTCTCAACTAGGTGCGGGGGAGTGTTGTGTATTAAATAAGATATTCTGGCAGCAGGGTAAAGTATTGCTATTGGTCAATTTGAAGTGTTCAATCACAATCCACAGCCTGATTGGGTCCCGCCGGAAAGTTTGAATATTATTGGTTCCCGCTAAAATGTATCTTTTCCCTCAGTCCCAATGTGTCTATAAATAGAGCTTTCCCTACCCCCTATCCCCAGTCTTGTCTTATCCCTTACAATAAAGAGCTGTTTTCACTAAGAAGTGTTGCTGGACTTCTTGCTATCAGAACCCACGACACAACAGGAAGAAACCAAGGATAATGCTAGAGAGAGGAGATTTCACCCTGCCAGATTAGAAACTTTATTATGAAGCATCCTGTATCTGTTGGATTTGGGACTGGATTACATTGAAGAATCTATTGGGTGAGCAGCCCCCTCAAATATTTTATGAGGAGGGTGTCTTCACCCCCACCCCCCGCCAATGCTTGACTGGACCTATCTTGTTCTTGCCCCAGGGATGCTTCCCCCTCACCCAGCATCCTCTGCCCTCCTCCCTCCCTCTCTGAAGCTCTCCTGCGCCCAGAAACCTCCCTTGGCACAGCTCACCCCTCGCCGAGAGCACCCACATCTCCATTTGCTGGAACCTTGCAGGGAGGGGTGGAGAGCAGGGGGGTGTTCTCTTTCCAGGCGTCCCTCGCGTCCTTTAACCCTTACGTGGACTCCTTCTCTCCGTCTCTGCAGCCGAAAGGGACCCCCCAGGAGCAACACAGATGCGCCTCGCAGCACGCGCAGAGCCCGGAGCGCCCCGAGAGATTCCTGCCGGGGGGACACCAGCCGACGCGTCGCGAGGGGTCCAGAGTTCTCAGTGGGGCATCAGGGTTGGGGTCCCGGTTCGACTTCCCTTTAGGGTGGTTGCAAGTAACTGCTCTCTCCCAACCCCTCCAGCAAAACAGGAACAAGCAGAATGTAGAAGGGTCACCTTCTTCCACTGCCGTTTTTTCAGGGGTCTCTTTCGCCGCCGCTGCAGCCTTCTCACTAAATAAACGAGATTACGTCGAAGTGGCAAATTGGAGGGGAGGGGGTCTCTATGCACGCCCCCAGAAGAGAAGCAGGCCAGCTTTCCTCTCCCAGGGATACACAGGACCGCACACACCCATCTCGCATTTTTGCTTCTCTTGAGTATAATCACATGACCTCTAAGATTGAGAACATCATTAAATGCCACTGGCATATTTTAAGAGACATTCCTGGGTGTGATATACCTCCTGTATTTGCCAAACGACGGACTAGATCCTTTAAAGATACCTTAGTACACACAGATCTTAAACTCACTTCAACACAAGTTCTTTCCAATCCTCCCCGCGGTTTTTATAAATGTGGACATTGTGTTTCATGTAGGTTTGCGTTACAGGTTAAGGAGTTCACTAACCTGGAGGGCTTTAAATTTACGGTACAGTCCTTTGCCACATGTGCCAGGTCTAAGGTGGTTTATGTCATCAGATGCCCCTGTGGTCTGTTGTATGTGGGTTGTACACTTAGACCCATTAAAGTTAGAATTTCGGAACATCGTTCCAGAATAAGAAACAATGTACAGTAACTGATGCTCCTTTGGTTGCACATTTCATTGAGGCATCCCATACGGATGAGGATTTGTAGGAGAAAATTCTCCTACAAAAGGAAACCAGATTTATCTTTTTATAAAACACATTATTAAACACCTTCAGGTCTCAATACGAATTTGGATCGTAGCGGCTTCTTATAATTTAAAAAATGACTGGTATTATTAGTAGCCTTGCAGTATTGGGGTTTCATTTCTTGGTGTCATCACTTTAAGAATGATGTAAGTTAGAAATTTAAAAAGAGACAAGATCACTATTTATGTACGCCATTACAGCAGCTAGAATTCTTGTAGCTAGGAAGTGGAAGAATGAATTAGTACCGACAATCACTGAATGGCAGATGCTTATGTTAGACTATTTACAGCTGGCGAAATTGACGGGAGGAGTTAGAGGAGAAATGAAACAGAAAACCTTCCGAGAATGGAAAATATTTAAAGAATACATAAGAATATATTGTAATAACAAGGCCATATTAGCAGAACTAGAGTGATACTTGTAATTAAAATAAATACTAAGCAATATTGTAGATAGATGGAAGAGAAATAAAGATCAAAACTGTGCGAGGAAAACAAGGATGAATCGAAAGTACATTAAGAAAGATTGGAAGACCTGTATGTGAGAAGTTTTGTTATGTAAACCAGTTTTATTCTCCCCCCCTCCCCTTTACTTAAATTTTATTTGCTTTCTGTACCTTTTTTATTTGTATATATATTTTTCTACTTACTTTTCTTATTTGTACTGTTGAGACTGTAAGTCTTTTTAAATGTGTAAATAAAATCAATAAAGATTATTATTTTTTAAGAAAAAAGAATGATGTAACTGTTGGCTAATTGTATACACCTGGATGGTTTTTTGTATAAATCACTGCTTGCAATACTAGCACATTACACAGTTTCTTGGAATACCGTTGTAGTACAAGATTAGAAAGCTGTGTTTGGTATGCATAACCATCTTGTACTGCCTTGTCGTGGCGAATACTAGATGTTTATGACTTGAAGACTGGCAAGCCGCTTATTTCCAATGCAATAAGATTATAGCATTTCACTTATGGGCCAAAGCCGAAAGGACGCTATATTATTCAGATTCTGGATGTGGTAAAAAATGAGATGGCGTTATGTTGATGAAATAGAAATCATATCTACTACTGGCACAAAAGAAATGGAGTGGCAGAAAGAGTATTGTGAATTTCAAAAATGGGGTTTTTTTAACATCACAGCGAAGTTTATGCTTTGATATACTTGTGGTATTATAGAAATGACCCAAAGAAGGATTTCTTCTCATTATAGTTACAATCTCTTGGTGGTATGAAGCAGGGCAAAGGCTATTAAGAGAACAAGCTAATAACAACACAAGAGACGACTTGAATATATTAGATTGATTATATTCGCAGCCAAAGATTTTGACTCATTTATGTATAAGAATAGATAGGAAAAACCACGGGGCCAGTTTCAACCAAATTCCTTATGCATTGAAGTGAAGAACATTTTTAGATTTGGTGGATAGAGTACATATCATTTAGGAGACAGCAACGAAAACCATCTGAAAAAGAAATGCAAGCTGCTGAAGAAGCGGGGGAGAGAAGACGAAAGGCAAAACAGGTTGATTTTATAGCAAGGAGAGACAAGAGGGCCTATGGAAAAGAGGAAAATAACAGAATGGGAAAAACTTGTTCTGGAGATATGAAAGGAACTTACAGCACCTTATGGACTTCTTATTTCATTTTATCGGATCCATATGCATTGGATTCCTCTTTAAAATTTTAAAAGTACATTTCAATATGCCAGCAAGTTATAAATCTTTATATGTATTTATGTGACAGAGTTGCTAAAATTCTACAAGAATGTCACTGTATTTTACAGAGGAACCAGAGACCAAATATATTGTTCACCCCGGTGTGGAAATAAAATTATCACCTCATTTGATATTACACGCAATATTCTTGGGAAAGGAGTACAGCAGGTTACGTTTATTGTGGTTTATGCTTCAACAACCTCAGCGCTGTAGAAAGTGAGGAAGAATTAAAGAACATAACCTAGGTTTCAACATCAAAAAAACTAAGTTGTTCCCATCACCTCCTGGATTGTTGGATTTATTCTGCGCCTGCTTCTTGGGAAAAATACATTTAAAAAGCAAAGACATTGCCGACAAAGGTTTTTCCCGTGTGAGTTTGCTGATGTCTTTTGAATTATGGTGCTAAGCGTTCCACTTCTACAGCCCTGAAGAAGGACAGATTGAAGTTGAGGCTCCACTTTGGCCACCTCATGAGAAGAGAAGACCAGAAAAGACCCTGATGTTGGGAAAGATGGAGGGCACAAGGAGAAGGGGACGACAGAGGATGAGATTAAGTGTTCTCGAAGTTAACATTTTGGCCAAACTCCAGTGAAGGATAGGCTTGTGTGGTCCATGGGGTCACGAAGGGTCGGACACGACTGAACGACTCAACAACAACAACAAATACTATATGATGTACATTATTTCCAGCAATAAGATTATAGCTTCTATGTATATTATTCTCTGATGAAATAGAAAGGCACAACAGAAAGAGTGAAGGGGTTTTGCACTTTCTTGTGGTATTCACACTCAAAATAATATTGAATATATTACATTTATATGGTTTCTCTCCTGTGTGAGAAGCCGAAAGGCAAAACAGGTTTGTTGTTCTGCTTAGATGTACATTAAGGCTTCTTTCTTATAAATCTTTATATGTATTTATGTGACTCTGACTGAAGCATTTTCCACACTCAATGCTTGCGCTGTAACATTTATACGCAAAAATACATTTAAATTGTTTCTCTCCTGTATGAGTTTTTCCACAATCCATGTAGTTTTCTCCCTTGTGTGATGTGCATTAAGGCTTCCACTCTTTCCACACTCAAAACATTTATATGGTTTCTCTCCTGTGTGACTGAAGCACTTTCCATGAGTTTGTAGATTTACACTCCATACATTTAAAAGGTTTCTCCCCCGTGTGAGTATATTGATGCATTCTTAGCGATCCTTTATGACGGAAGCATGTTCCACACTCCATGCATTTAAATGGTTTTTCCCCCGTGTGAATTCGTAGGTGTATGGCAAGTTTTGTCCTTCCACGGAAGGTCTTTCCACACTCCGTGCATTTAAACGGCTTTTCCCCTGTGTGTATTCGATTATGTCTTCTAAGAGTTCCTCTCTCTCTGAAGCTCTTTCCACACTTTATGCATTTAAATGGTTTTTCCCCTGTGTGAATTCGCTGATGGATTTTAAGGGTTCCGCTATCACTGAAGCTCTTTCCACACTCCATACATTTAAATGGTTTCTTCCCCTGTGTGAATTCGCTGATGGATTCTTAGCATTCCACTATGGCTGAAGCTCTTTCCACACTCCATACATATAAATGGTTTCTCCCCTGTGTGAGTTTGGTTATGTCTTCTAAGGTTTTCACTACGATTGAAGCTCTTTCCACACTCCATGCATTTAAATGTTTTCTCTCCTGTGTGAATTTGATTATGTCTTCTAAGGACTCCACTCTGATTAAAGCTCTTTCCACACTCTATGCATTTAAATGGTTTCTCCCCTGTGTGAGTTTGCTGATGTATTCTAAGGGCTCCACTCTGACTGAAGCTCTTTCCACACCCCATACATTTAAATGGTTTAGTCCCTTTGTGAGTTCCTTGGTGTTTTGTAGGAGTTCCGCTCCCACTGAAGTCCTTTCCACAATCCATGCCTTTAAATGGTGTCTCCACTGTTTCACTTCATTGATGTGAAGTAAGGGTTTTCACTAAATGAATTGCATTTTACATTCCACCAATTTAAATGGTTTGTTCGTGATTCCTAATGAAAGTATAGATTGTTGTGTCTTCTCTATTGCTTACTTTGGAGTAGGGGCAAAGGAAATCCTGTGAAGAAGAGAACAGAGGAATATAACACACATGAAGTGCCCTTAGTACCTTCTATTACTTTGACATCTCAGACTTTTCCCCTTCTATGTAACTTTCTTTTTTTTAGGAAATGGAATAATGTCAGATAACAGTAACACATCATCAGCTTTTAATAATCAATTATCAACTACTGTATCTACTCTGGTATTGCCAATTTAAATACAGCGGTACCTTGGTTGTCAAACTTAATCCGTTCCGGAAGTTCCAAAACCAAAGCGTTCCAAAACCAAGGCCCAATTTCCCATAGAAAGTAATGCAAAATGGATGAATACACTCAAACTGGAGGGATGAGGAATGCGCGTGGGGTTTGTGTGGGGAAGGAGGCGGCTACCTGGATGCAGGAGAGGGGAGTTTAAGGGGGGGAGGAAAGGGAGGCAGAATTTCTCCGCCCCCCATGCCAGCACTCTCTCTTTCTCTCCCTTCCCTGCGTGTTTTCTGTCATTTCCCCACACTCCCCATTTGCCCTGGAAAGTCCCAGGTCTTCTGTCTCCACTTTGGGCAGCATAACAAAGCGGCTGCGCATCACCGGCACAGTGGCACTGGAGTGTGGAGAGGAGGCGGTTGCTGCTCTCAACTGCGCTCCTAGCTGCTGGAAACTGAGCCGGCTGGGATGGAGAGTGCATTGCGAGCGCCCGATCCCCGTTCAAGAATGCGCTGCCCGCGGTGCCTCGCCTGAACCTCCCTTGGAGTCAGGCTTGGGACTGGAGGAGGGAAGGAAGGCGAGGGGGCGGGAAGGTCAACCTGCCCAGCATGGTTCTCCCACCCCCAACAAGACCTAGAATCATAGAATCATAGAATCATAGAGTTGGAAGAGACCACAAGGGCCATCCAGTCCAACCCCCTGCCAAGCAGGAAACACCATCAAAGCATTCCTGACAGATGGCTGTCAAGCCTCCGCTTAAAGACCTCCAAAGAAGGAGACTCCACCACACTCCTTGGCAGCAAATTCCACTGTCGAACAGCTCTTACTGTCAGGAAGTTCTTCCTAATGTTTAGGTGGAATCTTCTTTCTTGTAGTTTGAATCCATTGCTCCGTGTCCACTTCTCTGGAGCAGCAGAAAACAACCTTTCACCCTCCTCTATATGACATCCTTTTATATATTTGAACATGGCTATCATATCACCCCTTAACCTTCTCATCTCCATCTCTGTGTGATGGTGTGATGGGGGAGAGTCGCCAACTTCAAAGTCTCCCTCCTCCGGAGTCACTTCCATTCTGAGGAGCCGCCCAGTGGACCGGCCCCCTGCTGAAAAATTTTGCTGACCCCTGTCCTAATTCCTTAAATGTTTGGTTGCAAGACTCTTTGGGTTGCCCGGGTAAGATAAAGCGAATAACAAATTCAATTAATCGTAATAATGGACTACAGGAGCCCCTGAATTTCAGTAGCAGTCTTCCCGATCCCTTAAATCCCACAGACATGAGAATTGATATAGTGGTTGATACAGGAAATCTGGTGGAATGGAGAGAAGGAGTGGGACGCAGTTATCTCTGTGTAAAGGTAAAGAAAAAAAGAAGGTATTTCTGCATACAACCTGCATAGCAATGGGCAGGGAAGGGCAGACTGGAGGCTATGTCTCTCCACAGAAACATGGGCAAATGGGTGAAATCGCAGATGACAAGCCAAAAGTGGGTCATCCTCTCGATCCAGCACGGCTTTTGATACGTTTTTACGTAGTGAAATGTCTCACTGCATACTCAAAAGGCTTACCTCTCAATTTCCCCTTCACGTTTCTGTATTTTTCTTTTTCTAGCGAGATGTGCTTAGACTTGTGAATCAGAGTCTCTCCTGTGTGGAACAAGTAAAATAGAAGTGCTGTTTAGGTCATATGTGGCTGTCAAATTATTCAGAAACATTCATCTTTTGAAGAAAAGACAACAAATTACCTGGAGGCACATTGGAGGCTAATAAACGTATAATGTCCTAAACCTTTGTGGAAGGCAGGCGAATGCTGTGGGTTGTGGACCAGGAAAGCTCATGCCACCATTAACCTGTGAGTTTCTTTGTAGGTTTTGCATAGTTGTTTTGGAATTCACAGCACAATATCAGCTCACGAAATGTTACAGACAAAATTACAGCATTGCTATAAACTATGATCCCACTCACTCCCTTTCTCTCACACACAGTGTTTGTGGAATTTGGCAATCTCACACACCTCGCTTGTAATACTGGCAGTCCTTGGTCTGCATGTGCACCTGTATATGTGTAAAGCCTCCAGTCACAGGCATTGTCTATCCTGATAATGGGTCTTTGCCCTTGAAGCACCCTAGACTGGGAAGGTGCATGCACCTACTGTCTATGGATGCGGATGGATTTGTGTCTCAGCTTGTAACTCCCTCTGACATCGCCTAAACCAAAAAAAGGTATAGAAAGGCTCTCCTTATCTAAATTATATACAAATCCTGAAATAATTTCCATAGCAGCTCCAGCCAAGTTTTTTTGAGTAGTAGACCACATTAACACCGTCAATTAATCAGGGAACCAGGCAGAGGGCCTTCTGGGTAGTGGCACCCGCCCTGTGGAATGCCCTCCCACCAGATGTCAAAGAGAAAACCAACTGTACTAGACTTTTAGGAGAAGAAGAAGAAGAAGAAGAAGAAGAAGGAGTTTGGATTTGATATCCCGCTTTTCACTACCCGAAGGAGTCTCAAAGCGGCTAACATTCTCCTTTCCCTTCCTCCCCCACAACAAACACTCTGTGAGGTGAGTGGGGCTGAGAGACTTCAGAGAAGTGTGACTAGCCCAAGGTCACCCAGCAGCTGCATGTGGAGGAGCGGAGACGCGAACCCAGTTCACCAGATTACGAGTCTACCGCTCTTAACCACTACACCACACTGGCTCTTTGAAAGCAGCCCTGTTTAGGGAAGCTTTTAATGTTTAATAGATTATTGTATTTTAACGTTCTGTTGGAAGCCGCCCACCCACCCGGATGGGCAGGGTATAAATAATCAATTATCATCATCATCATCATCATGCAGCAGAACTGATGCTTAGAACTGAAAGCCTGGGAGAGGCAAACTGGTTTCTGGCCCTTGGTGGAAGAGGATTCCAGAAGCAAAGACCCGCTCTCTCCTTCCTCTCCGGAACTTCCTGCCCTTTCCTCTCCTCTCCTCTCCTCTCCAGCTGGACCAATGGACTGGCTTGGTGCAACGCAGAAGCAGCAGAGTCCCGCTTCCGGAGCCCCCAGCAGCAGCTAGCCAGGGGCATGGGGGAAGGAGAGTCCAGCTTCCAGGAAGGAGGGGTGGGTGGGGAATTGGACCCCCCCTCCCATTTTCAGGGATCCCTCTCTCCAAGGCAGGTTTCTGGGCAGGAGGGAAAAGCCAAGGCAGCCCCTCCGGTGATTCCCCCGCCAGCGCCCAAGTGGGAGACCTCCCTTCCAATGGGCAGCATCTCTTTCTCTCTCGGCACCCCCTGCCAATGCTAGGTCGGGGCTTTCCTCCCCCAGGGATGGCTTCCCTTCCTCCCTCAGCCCCCCCCCCAAGTTCCTCTGCCCCCTCCGTCCCTGAGTCTCTCCTGCGCCCAGAGACCCCCTTGGCACAACTCACCTCTCGCCCTGCGCGCAAAATTTCCCTCGAGCGCACCGACCTCTCCATCCAGAGAAGCCTCCCAAGAAGAGCAGGGAGGGGGGAGGAGGTAAGAGACGGAAGTGGGGGAGGGAGGGGTCTCTTTCCAGGCCTCTCTAGGCCTCTCAGCTCTCTCGCTTCTGTAACCCCTTCCGTGGACTCTCCTTCTCTCCAAGCAAAAGAGGTGCGCCTCGGGACACACGCGCGCAGGAGCGCCCCGAGGGATTCCCCCCAGGGCGAAACGGGGGAGCGAGTTCCGAGGGGCCCTAGTTTGGGGGCCTCGGTTGAACCCCCCAGCCCTGTTTGGTGATGGGGGCCCTCATAGGCATGGCCTTGGTGGGCATCTCAATTCCATTCCCGCAAAGGTGCTCAAGGGGTGCAGGGCAGCTGAGCATAGACTGGCCGACCAGATGGGCAAGATGGTTATAATAATTTTTTTTTTTTTTAATGAACTATTTATTCAGAAGATATAAATACCTCTTAACAAAAATCTGCAGCTGGTTTACAGAAAAAAGAATCATCGTACAATAAGATATGCACAAAGTTCAGAATACAATTAATACATTTCGAATGCGTCATTTAAAACAGCCACTAAACAAGGTAGCACTCTCAAGCATCTCCAATAGACTTTTCTTTTTCTTTTTCTTTTTCCCCCTCCCCCTCCCCTCCCACCCTCCCCTCTGGACAGACCTTCGTTCTTCAGATCTTTATCCATGTACACAGTCTGTTCATTCGAGCTTGTATGTTTGGGTTGGCTTCACCCCTTTCTATCCAATTCCTGTAAATTGCCCATTTATTTGTAATTCTTTGGCATTTATTTTCCCAACTATCCTCTGCCGCTATCTGTGCAAATATTTCAGATTGTACGTATTCAAAAACATAATCATTCCATTTTCCCATTTCCCATTTAGCCTTTTCTTTCCATCCCAGTGCAATAACTGCCATTCCGGCTAGAATCATAATCTTATACAGCTCTTGCATATTACTTTTTACTTTGTTATTTCCCAGTATTCCCGAAAATAGTAAATCCCTATTCACTTCTATATTTATTTGAAATAATCCAGAAATTACCTTTGTAATCTTTTGCCAATATTCCTTAACCAGACTGCATTCCCACCACATGTGGGAATAAAATCCTTTTTCCTGACCACAATGCCAACATTTGGGACTAAACCCTTTCACTATATACGCCATTTGTGCCGGAGTTCTATACCATTTTAATAAAAATTTTCTACTTAATTCTTTAAACTTTTCTATTTTAATATTATTTATATTCTTCATTAATTCTTGGACTACACTTTGATGAATAACACCCTCCTGCTCCCATTTACTCTGGATTATTCTTATCATTCTTTCTTTATCCCTCACCATGAATCCATACAACATCCCCGCTATCCCCTTCTCTGTTGTTTGTCTTCTGTTCAACACCATATCCACTTTCATCTCCGTCCTCCTCATCTCCTCCGCTCTTTCTGTTTTTATCAAATCATAAAGTCCTTCCACTTTCAACCAATATTGTTTTCCTATTTTTTCCAAAAAAACATTTTTTTTAATTAAACTCCCTTCATCATCATACATATTCCCCAATATAACAAATCCCCGATCCTCCAATCTCCTCCACCAGCCCGGTTCCCCCTGACTCTCCAGCAAGTATTTTAACGGCATCCATCTTGAGAGAGTTGGCATCCATTTCGTATTCCATTTCTTCCAGATTCCTAGCGCAGATTTTCTTGGTCCTATTGTCTTCTTACAAGCCAAGTTAATATCTCTAATAAATATCCCCTCTCTTCCTATTCCTTCATTTATTTCATTTTCCAGCCTAATCCATTTAGTCCTATCCTTATATCCAATGTCTATTAAATTTTTTAGTTGAAATGTTTCGTAATAAAATTCTAAGTTTGGTATTCCCCATCCCATCTCTTCTTGCGGTGAGTAATTTACTATGTCTGGGGTTCTAACTCTTTTGCTTCCAAAAATCCAATTTTTAAATACCTTATTCCATGTTTTGAACCATATTTTCCTAATGGGTAGTGCAATTACTTGAAATAAATATAATAATTTCGGTACCAGAAACATTTTAACTGCTCTAATCCTACCTAGAATAGATAAATTCTTATTTTTCCATGATTTTATATCCTTCTTGATCTTCCTCCATGCTTCTTTGTAATTTACATCTGGAATCCTAGCAATATTTTTTATGATATAGATGGTTATAATAATGATAACAATAATGCCGCCCACATGAATGGGTTTCCCCAGTCACTCTGGGTGGCTCCCAACCAAAAATAGTAAAAAGGCATTACAACAGTTGGAATTCTACTTGGAAACGTACTGGGACCCAATTTACCTCTTTTACAAACGGTGTTACATGGTCTCGGCGGCCACTCCCAGTCACCAATCTTGGGCCGCATTCTGGATTAGTTGTAGTTTCCAAGTCACCTTCAAAGGTAGCCCCACCTAGAGCGCATTGCAGTAGTCCAAGTGTGAGGTAAGCAGAGCATGCACCACTCTGAAAAGGCAGCCTGCAGGCAGGTAGGGTTTCAGCCAACATGCCATGATAAAATGATAAATTTTATTATTATTATTATTATTATTATTATTATTATTATTATTATATGTTTTGAAGACATCTAAAAGCAGTCATGCATAGGGAAGCTTTTAAAGGTTTAATGTTTTATTATGTATTCATAAGTGGCTTGGTATAAATTGTTGTCGTTATGCCTTCAAGGATAATAAATAATAATAATAATAATAATTAATATATAATAATATAATAATAATTTATTATTTGTACCCCGCCCATCTGGCTGAGCTTCCCCAGCCACTCTGGGCGGTTAAAACAACACAGCGTTATGTATTAAAAATATCCCTAAACAGGGCTGCCTTCAGATTCTCTTAAAAATAGGATAGCTGCTTATTTCTTTGACATCTGATGGAAGGATGTTCCACAGGGTGGGCGCTGTAACGGACCAACCCTGTGCCTGGGTGTGAGCAGGTACCCAGCACTCATAGAGTTAACACCCACTCTAGAATGACTGGCAGCTCAATCGCAGAGGCGGGTCTTTTCGACCTTTTAAAAGGGAGAGGATGGCAGTTGGGCGGTTGTTGTGGGTCAGGGTGAGAGGGAGAGCGGGTTGGAGGTTAGGCTTAGGTTAGGAAAGGAAAGCTTTTATCCTGTTTCATGTTGTAACCAAGCTTATGTACCTAATAGATAAAACATTGTAACCGCATTCTACCTTAACATCCATGATATTTAAGTTACCTCAATAAACATATTTTGTTTTTCAAACGTTCGTGGACTCTGGCAGTGCGTCAGTACCTCTAGAGGTGTGGTTGAGGGGAAAAGCACTAGAGGTTTCCTGAGGAAAAGGGGACGGGTGGCTTATTTTCCTAACACACAGAGGACTGGGCAGGGAAGCCAAAGGTGCCACGCAGTTGCCAGAAAGGAAAGGGCAAGCTGCAGCAGTTTGGGAACCCAGGGCGGGAGATCCCAAGGTGGCAGGAGTTTCATTTTAAGAACGTGGAGCACTGAGGTACCCCGAGGACATCTCTCATAACATCATTTTGGGATTCATTTTAGTCGTCGGTGAACCCTAGGGAGAGACACAGTCAGGGGAAACGTTTTACAGTTGTGAGGGCTCTTGGTGGGAAACGAAGGGTTCCTCACAGGCGCCACTACCGAAAAGGCCCTCTGTCTGTGATTCTTCAAAGGAGATGGTGCAATGCAGACCCTGCAGTTCTGGGTTCCATATTTGGCAGCTAGATTGCGGGCATCCAGGTCCCTGCCAATGGGTACCAGCAGAGGCGCTTTTTTGAGGGGGGTTGAGTCCCTTTGTCCTTTTCTTCCCCCTCCTCCCTCTCACCACCACCTTCCCACATGCAGGATCTTATTTTTGTCCTCCCTTGCCACCCTCCTCCCTTGTTTACTTTTCCAATTCCCTTTATTGCAATTTATGCATGTGGGCAGAATGTCCGCTGTCACCCCTCCCCTCCTTTCCAACACCGCCCACCCCACTTCCAGGGGCTCCTGTTGCCCAGTCGCCCAGGAAACATCTGATTTATGGGGAACACTTCAGGTTTGTTTTGGACCACGGGGGCCCATAGAGCTGCGAGTGGAAGAGCAGCCCCCAGGGGCGTACCCAGGATCAAAACTGGGGGGGGGGCAAGCCATGGTCGTTCAGGTTGTGACATTTCAGCACGGAAAGGCGAATGAAACCAAAATTTTAGGAAAATTATATATAATTATAGCAGTGCTTTATTACGGTAGTTATTACAATTATTTGCTTGAATTTTTTTTAAATTTTTATTCTAGTTACATGTCTTATACCAGGGGTGGCCAACTCCCAAGAGACTGTGATCTACTTTCAGAATTAAAATCTGGCAGTGATCTACCCCCGTTTTTTGGGGATCAGCTCAAAGTTGTTGACCTTTTTTGGGGATGAGGAATGCCCCGTTTTTTAGGGGTTCGGTTCATTTTTAGTTGTTGAGCTTTTTTTAGGGACTAGACCTTCTGAAATAATTGATTTAAAAATATTAAGATTAAGATTACTTCAACTTCCTAAGCATCTAGGTATGCTTGCCTAAGGAAGAATGCTTTTAGCAGGTGCCCGAAAAGAGTCTAGCAAAGGCACGTGCTTTGTTGCAATAGGCAGGGAGTTCCAAAGTGCAGGTGCTGTCACAGTAAACAATGCAGTACAGATATTATGTGGAACCTGTAGTAGTGCTTGAAACTACTGGAGGGGAGGTTTTATTTATTTATTTATTCAGCTCCACTGAATTGAAATTTCAGCCAGGCATGTCCAAAGTCCATTTCGGGGACCTAATTCGGCCCACCAGTTGGTTTAATCCGGCCCCTGTGGCAGTTTATTTCCTGGGGTAAAATCCTTTAAAAACCTCAACAACTTCAACCCTAGAAAAGGTTAACAACTTTGGTCAGCCCTTCACTTCATCAAATCTGGCCCTCTTTGAAAAAAGTTTGGACACCACTGGCTTGCACCATACTAAATTTGTTAGCCTTTTAAGGTAACTCTTATTTAAAGCAGGCCCCTACCCACCCCAAAAAATACTTTTGGTCTCACAAACAGCAGCACATTCCACCTCAAAACAAAATATTAAACAGTAAAAAAATTATAACTCCTGTTAGGATAATTAAACCAATCTTACACATAGATTTTATGGGCCAATTTATTCACACAGGCTTTTCCTATGAGGTTTTGACAATTTGAGAACTCAAGCAGTGAAATTGCTAGGAACCATAATATAAGTTTCACAGGTGCAGTATGCACATATGTTGGTCACATAAGTTGGCATCTCTTCATATATAATAATAATAATATTTATTATTTGACCCCGCCCATTGGCTGGATTTCCCCAGCCACTCTGGGCGGCTTCCAACAGAAATAAATACTTTATAATTCCTTTACTTCTCAACTACTTTATAAGAATCTGAAAGCAAGGAGACATAGCAGCTCACACCTCTTCCATGCAGCAGCATATCAGAACACTAACACTTTATGACTAAATAGCTTATAATTTACTTTAATTACTTGCATGCAAGCAAGTGTTAACCATTAAGTGACAATATGTATTCTGAAATGCAAAGAAGTGAGTTGTTTGAAAAGCACAGGAAAACATCACTGCTTATTTATACTCCAAAACAAAATAAAACAAAAAAATCCTTCCAGTAGCACCTTAGAGACCAACTACGGTAAGTTTGTTCTTGGTGTGAGCTTTTGTGTGCTCAGATACACTGAAAGAGAAGTCAACAGACCCTTATAGTATGCATGCACACGAAAGCTCATACCAAGAACAAACTTAGTCTCTAAGGTGCTAGTGGAAGGAATTTTTTGTTTTATTTTGTTTTGACTATGGCAGATCAACACGGCTACCTACCTGTATTTATACTCCAGTCATCAATCCAGC
The DNA here is from genome assembly GCA_900245905.1 of Lacerta viridis. Lineage (NCBI taxonomy): Eukaryota > Metazoa > Chordata > Lepidosauria > Squamata > Lacertidae > Lacerta > Lacerta viridis. The sequence continues at coordinate 96,504 of OFHU01001551.1, read as the reverse complement.
AATAGAAAGTACATCAACACACAAGCACACCGAACCATGTGTGTTTGTTTACTACCAGTTAGGTAGACTTTGTTTAGTTTTAATTTAGATTTGAAAAATCATCCAAACACTTTTCTTAGGGGTTAAAAAAGGCGGGGGGGGGGGGTTAAAGGCAATGGACAAGGGGGTAAAGTCACTCACAAAAAGATTGCTGTGGATCAAAACAGCAGCACAGAGAAAGCTCCGTCTTCCCTTCCAGAGATCATACAACCATGGAGGGTGGGGGCGAGGGGGAGGGGCAGGAGTCAGTTTTAGCGACCAGGGCCATCAACTGGGATTAGGCGTTAATAGGTCACAGAGTAGCCTGCTTCTTATCAAGCAGTCTAAGGTGGGTGAAAACGTCTGGAGACTGATAAGGAAGCTTGGGGGGGGGGAATCAGGGAGATCTCAATCTCCAGTCCTCTCCAGCACACTTCCCTCTTTGCTCAGTCTCAGCGAACAAGCACTCAGCAATGGTAGCAGCGCTGCTTTTTAAGCCAGACCCAGGAGACGACTGATCATTTTTGCTTCTGGGGGGGGGGGCAGCTTGCTTCTAGGGGGGGGCAGCTGCCCCCCCTGCCCCTGCCTGGGTACGCCCATGGCAGCCCCTGCCTTTGTTGCACGGCGGAGGAATATTTTTGTAGAAATTTCAGCTTTTCTTAACACAGGCAAAATGGTACTGTTGGCAGTGTTTACAAACTGTTTTTATAAATGCTGTGATTCAAGGACTGGGAAAATATAAGCATTTTCCCGTGACCTGCTTCCCAGGGGGAAGCAATGTTAAAAAGCGGGGGGAGAGGACGGAGCCCTGAGACACCCCCTAAGTGAGCGTCCACGGATCCAAATGCTCATCCCCCAACACCCCTTTCTGGAGACGGCACAGGAGGAACGGAACTACTGCAGAACAGTGCCCCTAACTCCCAACCCTCCTAGACCGTCCAGGAGGATGTGTCAAGATGTGTTTGCTGGTCAATTCAATTCGCTCTCTCTTGACTGCTGAGAGGTCAAGCTGAGAGGCAAAAGGTGTGGGGACTTTGTGTGGATGATGACTGCAGGAGTTTGTAAATAATACTCGTGGCTCAACTGTTGCCAACCTGACCAGTAAAGGTTTATTCTCAACAAATTGGGTAAGGTATATATTTTTCTCACAAACAACTAACCAGATACTGTGGTCAATGGCATTAAAAGCCACAGAGAGATGCAGCAGAACCAGGAAACAGCTTTTACCTTTGTCCCTCACCCAGAGATAATCAACCAGTGCCAACAAGGTGGTTTCAGTCCGATGGCAGGGCCTCAAACCCAACTGGAACAAATGCAGTCTAAAGGGTCCATATCCTCCAGATATGCCTAGATTTATTCTGCAAACAAACAAACATTTAAATTGTTTTTCCCATGTGAGTTTGCTGATGTCTTCTAAGCATTCCACTCCTACTGAAGATTTTTCCACAATCCACGCATTTAAAAGGTTTCTCCCTTGTGTGAATTTCTAGATGTACATTAAGGCTTCCACTCTGACTGAAGCACTTTCCACACTCCATACATTTATAAAGGTTTCTCCCCCGTGTGAGTTTGTAGATGTACATTAAGGCTTCCACTCAGACTGAAGCATTTTCCACACTCAAAACATTTATATGGTTTCTCTCCTGTATGATTATATTGATGCATTCTTAGCGATTTTCTATGACGGAAGCATGTTCCACACTCCATGCATTCAAATGGTTTTTCCCCTGTGTGAGTTCGTAGATGTATGGCAAGTTTTGCCTTTTCACGGAAAGTCTTTCCACACGCCATACATTTAAATGATTTCACACCTGTGTGAATTCGCTCATGTTTTCTAAGGTTTCCACTACAAGTGAAGCACTTTTCACACACTATGCATTTAAATGGCTTCTCTTCTGCGTGAGTTCGTTGATGGTCTGTAAGGTTTCTACTATCAATGAAGCACTTTCCACATTCTATGCATTTAAATGGCTTCTCCCCAGTGTGAGTTCGCTGATGTCTCTTAAAATTTCCACTCTGACTGAAGGTCTTTCCGCACTCCATACAACTGAATGGTTTCTCCCCGGTGTGAGTTCTATGGTGTGTATTAAGGTGTTTACTCATAAGGAAGCTCTTTCCACACTCCATGCATTTAAATGGTTTCTCCCCTGTGTGAGTTCGCTGATGGATTCTTAGCGTTCTGCTATCACTGAAGCTCTTTCCACACTCCATACATTTAAATGGTTTCTCCCCTGTGTGACTTCCTTGATGTTTTGAAGGCATTCCACTACCACGGAAGTCCTTTCCACAATCCATGCCTTTAAATGGTGTCTCCACTGTTTTCAGTTGATTGTTGTGAACTCACTGTGCTCACTGACTGAATCACATTGTACATTACACATATTTATATGCTTTCTTCATTCCTAATGAAATCTCTGATGGCCCATCCAAATTCTGACTGACTTCTCCATCACCTGGTTGGGAGTTGGAAGAAAGGAAATCCTGTTAAGAGTTTCAAGAAAGGGAACAAAGCAATGACACCTTCTCTTGTGTCAACATTTGCTTAACATTTCATACATGCACCCTTTTTTTTTAAAGGAGACCCAGCCCCCCATTATGCAGGAATCATTTGTCCCACATGGGTCTCCAACTCACAACCCTGAGATTAAGAGTCTCATGCTTTACTGACTGAGCTGAGTTTAAAAGCTTTACTTCCAGGAATTTGATTTAAATGTTGTAGAAAGAATAAACAATACATTGCCTCAGGTATGCAGGCCTCTTCTTACCCACTGTGGTCTCATTATAAGGCCCTGCAGCATACATTTGCCAAAAACTAGCTTTTCCACTAAAAAAAATTAATTCTTCCTAGGGTTTCCCCTGAGATGTTGCTGATTTGGCCCAATTCTCTCAGGTGCCATTTTTACACCCTAAAACCAAGGACGTGTGAGGAATTTTCTTGATATATGGGAAGCCTAACTCTGCCCCTCTCTTTCCTGCTTGCCTGCATCTTCCGCAACACCTGCAGGAATTTGTGTCTGCCTGCAAAACAACTCAACATCTTTGAAATTCTATGCAAAGACCGTGATTCAGCTCCAAGGAAGGAAGGTGTGTGTGTGTGGGGGGGGGTGTCATTTGGACCCACCCCCTTTTTTCAGGGATCCATCTCTCCACAGATTGGGAGCGGAGTCGGATTCCTAGGCAGGAGGGAGAAGCTGAGGGAGACAAGGGTGCCAACTTGAATGAAATATGGGTGTGTGTGTGCATAATTGAACACACGACACAGCGTGCATACACCATTTGAATGGCAATGCCAATCAACTCGGGGAGGGAGCAGCCCCCTTAAATATTTTATGGGGAGGGTGAAGGGACCTCAGACTCCCCGAGGAAGGAAGGTGGGGGGTGGTCATAGAATCTTAAAAGAGACAAATATTTTTCCTGGCATGGCTGTCATGGACCCACCCCCTTTTTCAGGGATCCATCTCTCCGTAGACGAAGTCAGATTCCTAGAGGAGGGAGAAGCCGAGGTATACCCCTCCAGACAAGGGTGCCAACTTGAATAAAATATTTTGGGGGGAGATCCATAATTGAACCGACAGTGCATACACCATTTGAAGATGCCAATCAACTTGGGGAGGGTGCACTTCCTCAAATATTTTATATGGAGGGGCGAAGGGACCTCCCCCCGACAGTGCAGAAGATGGAGACGTCCCTCCGAAAGGCCACGTTTCCCGTTCTGTGTCTTCACCCCCACCCCCGCCAATGCTCGAGTGGACCTATCTTGTTCTTGCCCCAGGGATGCTTCCCCCCCCCCAGCATCCTCTGCCCTCCTCCCTCCCTCCCTGAAGCTCTCCTTCGCCCAGAAACCTCCCTTGGCACATCTCACCCCTCGCCCTGCGCGCCAAGTCTCTCCCGAGCGCGCCCACATCTCCATTCACAGGAGCCTCGCAGGGAGGGGGGAGCAGGGGGGGTCTCTATCCAGGCGTCCCTCGCGTCCTTTAACCCTTACGTGGACTCCCTCTATTCCGTCTCTGCCGCCGAAAGGGACCCCTTCCCACCCAGGCGCACCACGGATGCGCCTCGCAGCACGCGCGGAGCCCGGAGCGCCCCGAGAGATTCCTGCCGTGGAGGGGGGGACACCGGCCGACGCGTCGCGAGGGGTCCGGAACCCGCAGAGGGGCGTCAGGGTTGGGGTCCCGCTTCGACTTCCCTTTAGGGTGGTCGCAAGCAACTGCTCTCTCCCAACCCCTCCAGCAAAACAGGAACAAGGGGAATACAGAAGGGTCACCTTCTTCCACCCCGTTTTTTCAGGGGTCTCTTTCGCCGCCGCTGCCGGGGATCGAACCTGCGGCCTTCTCACTAAATGAACGAGGTTACATGCAGCTTGCTTGCGGGCATCAGGATTTCCGCTTGGGTCTATGGAGCTGCGCTTCCTAGAGTGGCAGGAAGGGTTTGGGGGTTTTTTGCAAGGGGAGGAGGGAGGGAAATGGCAAAGTTGGAGGGGAGGGGGGGGTCTCCATGCACATCCCCAGAAGAGAAGCAGGCCGGTTGGAGGGGAGAAAGAGGCGTGGGAGGAGGGTGAAGGATTTGCTTTTCCTCCCCCTGAATCTACAAACAGGGCAGCTGGGAGGGGAGGGAGGATTTGGGGAGGGGAATGAGAGGCAAGTAGGATCCGTAGAATGGGGGTGGTTGGGATCCAGGCAATCCGGCTGCAAAATAGGGCCCTCCTCCCCCAACAGGGTTTGCGTTGCAAGATCCTCTTTGAAGAAGAGAGATCAAGCCAACATCCCTAGGGGATAGGAGGGGGCGAGGTGGGGGGGGGCTGCCTGAGACGAAACAGAACTGCAATTTCCGCCCTCCCTTCCCAGGTGGGCGGTGTTTGCGGCACCGGGCAGGATCACCTGGCCAGGTTCCCCTCCCCCCCGGCTCAGGTCTGCCCTTGGCCTGCCTCCGGCCAGGATGGGACAAAAGGGACAGAAGGCCGGGGGCGGGGTCAAGGGCCAAGTAAGAGCGGCATAGCCGCCCAGATTTCCTCCCTTTTCGGTTTCTCTCCCGCAGGTAGGTTTGCAACACCCATGCTGTGCAAGCTTACTCAGAAGTCAGTCCTACTCCATTGGAAAGGGGTTGCAGCCCCATCCCACCTAGTGATGCTCAGTTGCTCTGTTGAACAGCCTCCATCTCCCCTCTCACCACTGCCCCCTCTTGCCCCCCTGCCCCCGCCATTGCTCCTTCCAGGCTCTGTCTCATTGGGCTCCTGGTAGAGCCGGCTGCCCATGGCGGAGATCTGGAGGGCAAGGGGGGCGGGGAGTCTGCTTTGGTGCAGGGGAAACAGCTGGAGAACAGAGACGCCATTCAATTTTGAGAGAGGAGGAGATCTTGAAGTAGGTGGGGGGGGTGAGAGAGGGGGACAGTGTTAAGGGAAATCAGCCTCTGGGACTTCCTTAGTAAGAAAGAGGCTGATGTGAGAAGGAGGCAAAAGGAAACAATAATTTGCTTATTGAGAAGGGGAAGCGAATTCCAGATGATGTCTACCTTTGCTTAATATCTCTTCCCCAGTCAAAAGTATGCCATCTACGTAAATGTCTAAATCTGTCTTTCTCCATTGTTCACATCAAAGACCTGCTCCCTGCTTTGAAGTGCATCTTGACAGCAACTGAGGAAGTCCCAGAAGTGGCAGCGCAATGGCCTCCAAGAAAGCTTCTGAAGGGACTCTTCTTAGAGGTGGAGTGGAAAGAGGAGCCAGGCAGCTTCCTCAGGTAGGGAAACAACAACAACAACAACCACAAATAATTTATTATTTATACCCCGCCACTCTGGGGGGCTTCCAACAGAACATTAAAATGCAATAATCTATTAAACATTAAAAGCTTCCCTAAACAGGACTGCCTTCAGATGTCTTCTAAATGACAGATAGTTGTTTATTTCCTTGACATCTGATGGGAGGGTATTCCACATAGCGGGCACCACTACTGAGAAGGCCCTGTGCCTGGTTCCCTGTAAGCTCAGTTCTTGCAGAAGGCCCTGGCGCTGGATCTCAGTGTCCGGGCAGAACGATGCGGGTGGAGACGCTCCTTCAGGTATACTGGACTGAGGCCGTTTAGGGCTTTAAAGGTCAGCACCAACACTTTGAATTGTGCTCAGAAACGTACTGGGAGCCAATGTAGGTCTTTCAAGACTGGTGTTATGTGGTCTCGGTGGCCGCTCCCAGTCACCAGTCTAGCTGCCGCATTCTGGATTAGTTGTAGTTTCCGGGTCACCTTCAAAGGTAGCCCCACGTAGAGCGCATTGCAGTAGTCCAAGCGGGAGATAACTAGAGCATGCACCACTCTGGCGAAGACAGTCTGCGGGCAGGTAGGGTCTCAGCCTGCGTACCAGATGGAGCTGGTAGACAGCTGCCCTGGACACAGAATTAACCTGCGCCTCCATGGACAGCTGTGAGTCCAAAATGACTCCCAGGCTGTGCACCTGGTCCTTCAGGGGCACAGTTACCCCATTCAGGACCAGGGAGTCCTCCACACCTGCCCGCCTCCTGTCCCCCCAAAACAGTACTTCTGTCTTGTCAGGATTCAACCTCGATGGGAAAGAGCAACGGGAGCAGGGAGGAGGGAAGAGGCACAGATGGGACAACCCAACTTCTCTCTGTGTTGAGTCAGGATGGTGGGCATCTAAGAGAAGCTCTGTTTTCTTCCTCTTCTTCTTCCAGGCCCTCTTGACCTTTGAGGAGGTGGCTGTGTTTTTCACGGAGGAGGAGTGGGCTCTGCTGGATCCAGGCCAAAGAGCTCTGCACAAGGAAGTCATGGAGGAGAATTATGAGATGGTGGCCTCTCTAGGTAAGGGAACATTTTTATTCCTCCTGGCTGTTAGACGTTGGAGGTGTGAATCGGCAGTTTGAGTCATTTATTCATGCCATGTAGGAACAAGCCTTTCAACATTCAGCATAAAGGAGTCGCTCTACCCCCTTCATCATTTCGGTTGTCCATTTCCAAACCTCCTCCAACTTTATAGTATTCATTTGGCAGAAAGGTGCCCAGAACTACACACAGTATTCCAAATGCAGTTGCACAAGAGATCTGGCTCTGCTTCAGTAAGGCTTAAAGTCAGAGAATTGGAAGGGACCCCGGGGTCATCTAGTCCAGGGACAGATGTTAAATTAACCAGCCTGTCACTTCCATTCCCTTTTTCTAAAAAAATAAAATGAAAAATGGTTCCACTGGCTACTTTCCAATCCTCAGATATATGCAAGGGACAAATTATAGTGGTACCTCAGGTTACAGACGTTTCAGGTTACAGACTCAGCTAAGCCAGAAATAACGCTTCATGTTAAGAACTTTGCTTCAGGATAAGAACAGAAATTGTGCTCTGGCGGCACAGCGGCAGTGGGAGGCCCCATTAGCTAAAGTGGTGCTTCAGGTTAAGAACAGTTTCAGGTTAAGAACGGACCTCCGGAACAAATTACCGTATTTTTCGCTCCATAAGACGCACTTTTTTCCTCCTAAAAAGTAAGGGGAAATATCTGTGCGTCTTATGGAGCGAATGGTGGTCCCTGGAGCTGAATTGCCCAGGGGCCAAAAGAGGATCATGCTTTTTATTTTACAAAGAGAAAAGGGGGTGTTGAAAGGACCCCGCTCAGCAGCTGATCAGCAAGAGATCGGGAGAGAGATAAGAGTCCCCGGCTCCCTTTCAGCCCCGCCCTCCATTGTTGAATGTGCTGCAGAGGGAGGTTGTTTGTTTCCCCAGCAACATGTGACTGGCTGATTAGATTATCTGTCTGGAAACTGTAGAAAAGGCTCCCTTTCCTTTAGAAGCTGCAGAAATGTGAGTTGAACCCCATAAAAATGGGGCTTTTCCTCTTTGCTTTTCCCCCTTTGCAAAAAAAGCTGCAAAACTTTTAGCTGATCCTCAAAAAAACAGGGCTTTTAGAGGAGGAAAACCAGAAAAATATTTTTTTCTTGTTTCCTCCTCTAAAAACAAGGTGCACCCTATGGTCTGGTGCACCCTATGGAGCAAAAAATACGGTAAGTTCTTAACCCGAGGTACCACTGTACATACCGAATATAAGCCGCACCTGCAAATAAGCCACATCATTAAAATTCAAGGGGGAGGGAGAGAAAAAAAGACAATACCCAAATATAAACCGCTCCCTTATCCCAGATATTGTTTCCCCACACGTTCAGGGGTATTACAGCCTGGTTCTTCCATTGCTCAGCTATCACTAATTGTGCCCACTAGTTCTTTGGAACCCGGACATCCGACGTGGCTTCCAATTGACTGCAGCAGCTTCCTGCAGCCAATCAGAAGCAGCGCCTTGGTTTCCAAACATTTCGGGTGTCGAATGGACTCCCGGAACGGATTCCGTTCGACTTCCGAGGTACGGCTGTATTTCCTTTTAGCTTACTCTGAGTAAGGCTCCTGAAAAAGGCTTAACAACAGTGGTACCTCTAGTAGTTACCTGAAGGAGCGTCTCCACCCCCATCGTTCAGCCCGGACACTGAGATCCAGCGCCGAGGGCCTTCTGTCGGTTCCCTCACTGCGAGAAGCAAAGCTACAGGGAACCAGGCAGAGGGCCTTCTCGGTAGTGGCGCCCGCCCTGTGGAACGCCCTCCCATCAGAGGTCAAGGAGATAAACAACTACCTGACATTCAGAAAATACCTGAAGGCAGCCCTGTTTAGGGAAGTTTTTAATCTGTGATATTTTAAATGTATTTTAATATTTGATGGAAGCCGCCCAGAGTGGCTGGGGAGACCCAGCCAGATGGGCGGGGTACAAATAATAAATTATTATTATTATTATTACTAACAATCTGTTCCGGAGATCCGTTGGCACACAATTTCCGTTCTCATCCTGGGGCAAAGTTCTCAACTCCAGGTAACTCTTCCAGGTTAGTGGAGTTTGTAACATGAAGCGTTTGTAACCTGAGGCGTTTGTAACTCAAGGTACCACTGTAGTTTATTATTATTACAGTATTTTCAACACACTTTTAAGAGTACCTGTTTCCCTGGAGTTTCTTACTTTAGTTTAGCATGGGTCAGTGACAAATTTTCAAGTGATGTATCTGGTCCGGATATGTGATCCCTTGGATCATTGAATTGTAGAGTTGGAAGGGACCCCAAGGGTTATCTAACCCAACCCCCTGCAATACCAGAATCTCAACTCAAGCATCCATGTCAGATGGCCACCCATCCTCTGCTTAAGAACATCCAAGGAAGGAGAGTCCACAACCTCCAGAGTCTGTTCCATTGTCGAACAGCTCTTACCATCAGAAAGCTCTTCCTGATGTTTAGTCGGAATATTATTATTATTATTTTGTATCTTGGATTTGAGGTCAAAGGTATATGCATTGATTTGAAATGGCTTTATATTTTGTGGCCCAAAGTGACTAATATTGTCTCTGTCCCTGAAAGAATCAGACCTCAACTCCTGTCGGGAAGAAAGACAAGATCCATTTCTCCAGAATCCCAAAGAAGGGGAGATATCAGCAGGTAGGTGCTTAGTTGAGACTGTAGGATATTCAGAAGCTAACCAGATTCAGCTAAGGAGGGAGAGAAGTAGGGAGACATGCTTGAAAATGGTAAAATCAGAGAAGCTGAGAACTGGGCTTGAACTGCAATGGGAGTCTCTGCTTCTACCTCGCAATTTGAATGGCATTTTCTTTTTCTGCCTCAAAACAGGTAATGGGCAGAAGAGTGAGAATTATGATGAGCCATCCATGGCGCCTGTAGAAAACATGGAGCATGAAGCACTGAAAGAGACCTTTGTAAATCAACAATCAACCGAAATGTATGTAGGAAATATGTGGAAGAACTGGAAAAAGAACTCCCTTACTACTCAGGACACTGGTGTCCATGAATCCTTGAATCCACAGGAAGAATGCACAGGAAGTAGCAGTATAGAGTGTGGAAAGAGCTTCAGTCAGAGTGGAAGCGTTAGTTTACATCAAGGAACCCAAACAGGGGAGAAAATGTTTAAATGCACGGAGTGTGGAAAGAGATTAAGCAGTGCTGGTAACCTTGTCAAGCATAAAAAAACCCACACGGGGGAGAAACCGTTCAAATGCATGGAGTGTGGAAAGAGCTTTAGCCAGAGCGGAAACCTTATTGCACATCAGAGAACCCACACAGGGGAGAAGCCATTTAAATGTATGGTGTGTGGAAAGTGTTTCAGTCTCAATCACCATCTTATGTTACATCAAAGAACCCATACTGGGGAGAAACCACATACATCCATGGAGTGTGGAAAGAGCATCTGTTCAAGTAGTGTCCTTATTGCGCATCAAAGAACCCACACAGGGGGAAATCCATTTAAATCTATGTTGTGTGACAAGAGTTTCAGTCTCAATCACCATCTTGCTATTCATGAGAGATCCCACACTGGGGAGAAACCATTTGAATGTATGGTGTGTGGAAAGAGCTTCAGCCAGAGTGGAAACCTTACTGCACATCAAAGAACCCACACTGGGGAGAAACCATTTGAATGTATGGTGTGTGGTAAGAGCTTCAGCCAGAGTGGAAACCTTACTGCACATCAAAGAACCCACACTGGAGAGAAACCATTTGAATGTATGGTGTGTGGAAGGAGTTTTAGTCTCAATTCTTATCTTACTTTACATCAAAGAACCCACACTGGGGAGAAACCGTTTGAATGCATGGAGTGTGGAAAGGGCTTCAGTTGTAGGAGTGGACTGACTGTGCATCAGAGAACCCACACTGGGGAGAAACCATTTTTGTGCATGAAGTGTGGAAAGAGCTTCACTTGTAGGAGTGCACTTACAGTACATCAGAGAACCCACACTGGGGAGAAACCATTTTTGTGCATGAAGTGTGGAAAGAGCTTCACTTGTAGGAGTGCACTTACAGTACATCAGAGAACCCACACTGGGGAGAAACCATTTTTGTGCATGAAGTGTGGAAAGAGCTTCACTTGTAGGAGTGTACTTATAGTACATCAGAGAACCCACACTGGGGAGAAACCGCTTGAATGCATGGAGTGTGGAAAGGGCTTCACTTGTAGGAGTGCACTTACAGTACATCAGAGAACCCACACCGGGGAGAAACCATTTCAATGTACGGTGTGTGGAAAGAGTTTTAGTCTCAATTATTATCTTACTTTACATCAAAGAACCCACACTGGGGAGAAACCGTTTGAATGCATGGAGTGTGGAAAGGGCTTCAGTTGTAGGAGTGGACTGACTGTGCATCAGAGAACCCACATTGGGGATAAACCGTTTGAATGCATGGAGTGTGGAAAGGGCTTCAGTTCTAGGAGTGGACTGACTGTGCATCAAAAAGCCCACAGGGGGGAAAAACCATTTCAATGCCTTGAGTGTGGAAAGAGCTTCTGTCGTAGGGATAAACTTACTTTACACCAAAGAACCCACACTGGGGAGAAACCATTTTTATGCATGGAGTGTGGAAAGGGCTTCAGTTGTAGGAATAACCTTACTTTACATCAAAGAACCCACACTGGGGAGAGACCATTTTTATGCCTTGAGTGTGGAAAGAGCTTCTGTCGTAGGAATAACCTTACTTTACATCAAAGAACCCACACTGGGGAGAAACCATTTAAATGTATGGAGTGTGGAAAGAGCTTCAGCCAGAGTGGAAACCTTGCTACACATCAGAGAACCCACATAGCAGAGAATGGAGTATGAAAAGAGCTGAAATGTACTATGATGTAAGGTTTTGTTCCTGCTTGGTGAGAAAAAAAAATGTCAACAGTGAGTTCTAATGGAACCGAACTGCCCAAAGTACAATGTATGGCAACTATGTTTCATCTTACGAGTTACGGAAAGTAATCAATGCCCATTCACAGCCACCATAATGGATTGTAAGGGGAAAGAAGAAATTCCTAGCACCGCTATGTTCAGTGCCTGAGGTGGTATCCTCACTCTGCCTAATGTTTGAGTCAGCCCTGTTTGCAATTTGGAATGGTACACAGATTCGATGTAAATCCAAGAGGTGGAGAAGGAGAGAAGAGAATGCGTATCCACGTGGTCAGAGGTGTGGCTAAAGGCACGGTCACAGGTATCACAAGGCGACTACAAGCAGCGGCTGATTGACATGCATCTGATATGTGCATGACTGCACAGCTGCACAGGCATGCTTCGTGATGAGCCGGAAGTGGCCAGAAAAGGGGGCAGAATGGGGAGGGGGCAGGCTTATGAGTGTTTCACCATCATACGCCAATTGGGAGTGGCCTGTATTTGGAGTCTTCTGGTGGCTTAAGATGTCTTGTTGGGAATGTGATATATTTGACTTTGACTGTACATATTGAAAAAGAGCCACATGCCACTCCCCCCAAAGAGAAGGGGGTGCAGGACTTAAAAACCTGAGCTGTCCTAGCAACTTTATCCTCACCCCCTTTTCATGACAGGGTCCATACTGCATCTTCCATACCAGCGGGAGATTGGCAATTAGCTGTATTACTCATTAGTACACTAGAAAGACTATATTGCTTGTGAATAGGCTATGCTTAGTCCAGGTATAGAGCCACAGCAGTCTGCTTTCTTTTGAAATCTCTTTAACCTTGGGTCGTGGTGGTGTTTTGTTTTGTTTTTGGGCTTTTGGGTCTCCTACCTTTTATTCTAAATAAAGTTTCACAATCTATCCAGCTCTTCAGTCTGTCCTGTCTGTATCTGAAGAAGTGTGCATGCACACACAAGCTCATACCAATAACAAACTTAGTTGGTCTCTATGGTGCAAATGGAAGGGATTTTTAAATTTTGTTTAATCCCTGTGATGGGCAGTGCAGGATGCTTTGAAAAATGGCAGAAAGGATAAAATATAAACTATTAATAGATGCTAGAATCATAGAGTTGGAAGAGAGACCACACAAGGGCCATCCAGTCCAACCCCCTGCCAAGCAGGAAAAGAGAGAGAGGCGATTTCGTCCTGCCAAATTTGAAACTTTATTATGAAGCATCCTGTATCTGCTAGATTTGGGACTGGATTACATTGAAGAATGTAGATATTTTAGATTTAGAAGGTCATGATAATAGGTTTGGATAGTGTCAGGGATCAAAGCATTGCTCGGGAGGAGAGAGGGGAGAGCAGAGATGAAACTGCAGAGAGAGAAAATTGGGATTCAGCCAGTAAGGGTGAGGGGCGTAAATACAGAGAGCAATTACTGATAATAAGTACAGATACTTCAAGCAGCAGCCCTCATCAGCAGACGTCTCCAGAAGAGGGAGAAAGCGCTCACAGTGTCAGCAGCAGAGGGGGGGGGGAACAGAGGGGGGAGATGTAAGCGCAGACGTCATTTTAGGGCGACTAGAGGCTTCCTGTGCTGGAGAAGGCGGGAAGATTCTAGTCCGGAAATCTGTTAGATAGGGAGCAGTCATGTTTTCACCACTCTGTAATTCTTAATGTCTAATAAACAGCTTTTAAACTCACCGCTTTGAGCCTGCCGTTTCTCACAGCAACATCAAAGGCAAGAGTAGCCGATGACAGATAGCATGCATTTTTATGGTTTTCAGAATCATAAGACAATCAATTTTTAGGGTATGGGAGAGGTACAAAAATCTATTTGAGCAAAAAACACCTAGGTGGCTTTCCCCTTTGGAGGCAATATCCCTGAAAAAAATTGAATGAGAGAAGAAATTGTCTGACATATAAAGATCTGTTAAGTTGAAAATCATAGATTCCAAAAACAGCTTATAGAAAGCAATATTAAAATACTGTCAAAAATGTCTAACTTGCTCCTGGAATGGCACACAAAAGATCAACAGGTTAAATCGGTAATGATACACTGGGCAAAGGGTTTAGGACATAACATACACCTGGCAGATTCGGAGAAGCTTTGGAAAACAGATTTGAAGTTTACAGCATGTTGTATGCTGAGAAAAAATTATATGAAAATTATGTATTGGTGGCATTTGACTCCTACTAAGTTAACTAAAATGTATAGAACAAGTTCAAATATCTGCTGGAAGTGTAAGGAAAAGGAAGGAAACTTTTATCATGTGGTGGACGTATAAAGTAATAAAATCATTTTGGGAAATGGTATATAATGAATTGGGAAAAAAGTTTAAAATAACATTTGTTAAAAAAAACAGAAGCTTTTTTATTAGGAATTATAGGTACCGAGATCCCAAAAGAACAGAAAAGACTCTTTATGTACGTGAAAACTGCTGCACGGATGCTACTAGCCCAAAGATGGAAGGAAGAAAAAAATCCCAACCAGACTTTAAAGCACACTTGGAATGAATATTGTTATTAAGACCCATGTAAGGGAAGGGGGCAAGTCAGGAGATTCAGAGAATCTCAACAAATGATTATATAAATATTTTAGTGATAAATTTATATTTGTAAAAACCAATAAAAAAGATTTACAACCCCCCTCCCCCCCAAAAAAAACAACAGATCTGAAGAGGGGAAGAACCCCCAAATATCTTCAAAACCTGTAGCACGTGGGCCTGGCAATTTTGCCAGAGAACCCACTCTAAGATAAAGTTAAGGAATGGTGGTGACAAAAGGGGGATGGAGCTATAAGGAGATCCAAGTTCTTTCCAGCTGGAGCAAGAAGAGGCCCATTGACTTCTAAATCTAAGGGCTATTTATTCCTTCTTGGTCAAGACATGCAGAGGGAGAGAATCCTAGAATCCTAGAGTTGGAAGAGACCACAAGGGCCATCCAGTCCAACCCCCTGCCAAGCAGGAAACACCATCAAAGCATTCCTGACAGATGGCTGTCAAGCCTCCGCTTAAAGACCTCCAAAGAAGGAGACTCCACCACACTCCTTGGCAGCAAATTCCACTGTCCAACAGCTCTTACTGTCAGGAAGTTCTTCCTAATGTTTAGGTGGAATCTTCTTTCTTGTAGTTTGAATCCATTGCTCCGTGTCCGCTTCTCTGGAGCAGCAGAAAACAACCTTTCACCCTCCTCTATATGACATCCTTTTATATATTTGAACATGGCTATCATATCACCCCTTAACCTTCTCTTCTCCAGGCTAAACATACCCAGCTCCCTAAGCCGTTCCTCATAAGGCATTGTTTCCAGGCCTTTGACCATTTTGGTTGCCCTCCTCTGGACACGTTCCAGCTTGTCAGTATCCTTCTTGAACTGTGGTGCCCAGAACTGGACACAGTATTCCAGGTGAGGTCTGACCAGTGGTACTATTACTTCCCTTGATCTAGATGCTATACTCCTATTGATGCAGCCCAGAATTGCATTGGCTTTTTTAGCTGCTGCATCACAGGGGAGGAGGATCTCGAGATGAGCAGCTTCTACCACTTACATTATTTTGTTCCAGAGCTCCTTCCAATCTTCACCTTGCCCAGCTTGCAAATTAAGAATTTGAAAGAATACCCTCCTAGTGAGCCGTGATGGGAACTTTTTGCCTTCAAATTCTCTGGATGGCCCCCATTCAGGAGTTGCCTAGATTGTACCTGGCAACTGAACTTCCATTTCTTGACTCCTTTGCGAGGCGTGAGGGGCTGAGCATATACCTGATGCAGACTTGCACCAAGGGCAACAGAGGAGTTCAGGATGGAGCCTAAATTGTCGTATTAAAGGTAAAAAGGACCCCTGACAGTTAAGTCCAGTCGCGAATGACTCTGGGGTTGCAGCACTCATCTCGCTTTACTGGCCGAGGGAGCCGGCGTTTGTCCACCCCACAGACAGTTTTTCCAGGTCATGTGGCCAGCATGACTGAGCCGCTTCTGGCGCAACAGAACTCCGAAACCAGAGTAGTGTACGGAAATGCCATTTACCTTCCTGACAGAGCGGTACCTATTTATCTACTTGCACTTTGTTGACGTGCTTTCGAACTGCTAGTGTGGTGTAGTGGTTAAGAGCGGTAGACTTTAATCTGGTGAACTGGGTTCGCGTCTCCGCTCCTCCACATGCAGCTGCTGGGTGACCTTGGGCTAGTCACACTTCTCTGAAGTCTCTCAGCCCCACTCACCTCACAGAGTGTTTGTTGTGGGGGAGGAAGGGAAAGGAGAATGTTAGCCGCTTTGAGACTCCTTCGGGTAGTGAAAAGCGGGATATCAAATCCAAACTCTTCTTCTTCTTCTTAGGTTGGCAGGAGCTGGGACTGAGCAATGGGAGCTCACTTCGTCACGGGGATTCGAACTGCCAACCTTCTGATCAGCAAACCCAAGAGCAGGCGCCAGCAAACTTTTTCAGCAGGGGGCCAGTCCTCTGTCCCTCAGACCTTGTGGGGGGCCGGACTACAGTGGTACCTCGCAAGACGAAATTAATTCGTTCCACGAGTCCTTTCGTTTTGCGATAATTTCGTCTTGCGAAGCACGGTTTCCCATAGGAATGCATTGAAATTTAATTAATGCGTTCCTATGGGCAAAAAAAGTCCATTAAAAAAAGTCCGGGGGAGCCGGAGGGAGGGAGGGAGGGAGGGAGGGAGGGAGGGCTGCGGAGTGACTCCCAGCTCCGCAAAAAAGAGAAAAGCGCCCCGACATCCGCGTCAAGGACTGAGCGAGGCATTTCTTTTTAAAATTTTAAAAAATAACTGCGCTAGGCACTGGCCAATCCTCCTAAGGGCGCTCGCGGGCACCTCAAGGGCTGCCTCCGGCTTTGCTCTTTCAGACGCCTTCGGTGGCGGCGGCGGCCACTACTTCTTGCTACGGGTGCTGTAAAGGGAGGGCAAATCTCTCAGCGCCCTCCTACCCTGAGGTGACCACTGCAAGCGGCAAGTTAAAGGAGCGCACGGAACAAGTTTCCCTCGGAGGCTCCTGCTGCGCTTCCTCCGTGCTCTCAGAACACGCGCGAAGGGGCATCCGGCTGCCACCTTTCCAGCTCGCGGAAAAGGCTGAGCGGTGAGGCGGCCGCAGCTACTGCTGCTACTACTACCCCTCTCACGCTCCTCGCGCCTTAGCCCTACTTGTCCCCTCCGCCTTGCGGCTGTGCCCAAGCTCAGCACCTCGCCCCTAAAAGTGAACATTTCCCCACCACTCGGCGCTCTATATAGCCCCGGCGAGGGGAAACCAGGCCCTCCTCCACCAACCCTCCCGCCCCCAAACCCACCATCATCCGCGCTTCCCAGCCCCCTGAGCGAGGCATTTCATCGGAAGCAAAGCCGCTTTACTCGAAAGTAAGCCCCTCTCTGCGTTTCAGCAAGCGGCAGCTTCTGCTTGCCTCACTGCCTCCTTCGGCGCGAGGAAAGCCTCTGCCGGGCTTCCCGGCACTGTCAGCTCTTCGCCCTGCTTCTCCCTCCTCAGCCGCCGCCGCATCCCCTCAGGCTGCATCCCCTCAGGTTCCCTCCGAGAGCCGCGCTTCGGCTTACAGTGGTACCGCGCAAGACGAATGCCTCGTTTTGCGAGTCACGGCCATAGAAAATTTCGTTTTGCGAGTCACCTAAAAAATCGCAAAACCCTTTCGTCTAGCGAGTTTTTCGTCTTGCGAGGCATTTGTCTTGCGAGGTGCCACTGTATATATTTTTTTGGGGGGGGGGTGAACGAATTCCTATGCCCCACAAATAACCCAGAGATGCATTTTAAATAAAAGCACACATTCTACTCATGTAAAAACACGCTGATTCCCAGACCATCCGCGGGCTGGATATAGAAGCCAATTGGGCCAGATCTGGCCCCTGGGCCTTAGTTTGCCTACCCATGCCCAAGAGGCACGGTAGTTTAGACCACAGTGCCACTGTTAGCATTTTCACCCCTCCCATTCTGAGAATGATTCAGTGTGGAGAGAAAAGGGGGGAGGAACTGTTCTTTGATCTTGTGTTCCTAACTCTAATTGAGTGTATCTCTGCTGTAGATAAGGTGGCTGAGTGAGTACTTCTAACTCACGCAGTCTGTATATGCTGTAAATACGATTTAGCTTGTAGAAATAAAAGAATGATTACTTCTAAAACCATCGGAGCAGAACTGCATCTGTTTATTGTTGCTGAGTTGGTGCTCATAGCTAACAGTTATGAGTCCAGGTTTCTGGCCTATGCAGAAGGTGTTCCAGTGGTGTGGGGACTCAAGACGTGGACAGATATACCTAGCATAAATCCACAGTATCAACCACCTGTCGTATTAAGTCATGCCAATCCTTTATACCCATGCCATGGGCTGGATCCACACAGATATATAAAACACAAGGGGGGATGGGACACAATAAAAGTACTGGGCACCACAGTTCAAGAAGGATACTGACAAGCTGGAACGTGTCCTGGAGAAGAGAAGGTTAAAGGGTGATATGATAGCCATGTTCAAATATATAAAAGGATGTCATATAGAGGAGGGAGAGGAGCAATGGATTCAAACTACAAGAAAGAAGATTCCACCTAAACATTAGGAAGAACTTCCTGACAGTGAGAGCTGTTCGACAGTGGAATTTGCTGCCAAGGAGTGTGGTGGAGTCTCCTTCTTTGGAGGTCTTGAAGCGGAGGCTTGACAGCCATCTGTCAGGAATGCTTTGATGGTGTTTCCTGCTTGGCAGGGGGTTGGACTGGATGGCCCTTGTGGTCTCTTCCAACTCTATGATTCTATGAAAAGCTCCCAATGCAATTTAACATTGACTTTGGGTTTCTGCTCTACGGTGCAATCTGGTTTCATATTTCTATAACACATTTATAACATTATTGACCATTATATCCGAGTCCATGCCTTGGAGAAATAAACCAAAGGATGAGTTCAGCTTGAAACATCATTTTTACATCAAATGTTACACTCAGTACTGTGAGATACAACGTTCCTTTCTTTAAACACACATTTACACAACTTTACATACTGTTACAAAAGTCGGGTGCCTGCTCCTATCTCTGCCGAGTGTTGGCAACAGCCCACAGGGTCTGTTTTCCTTTGGAGAATGGAAGACACGGCAGAGACTGTTGTGACTTTAAGAAAAGATGTTTTATTGACCTATTTACACCTTCAATCTGCTTGGAGGGAGTCCAGATCTTACAGCATGGTCCTCTGGACCAATGGATCCCGGCTCTTCTTCCTGGTTCTTCTTCCTGGCAACCCCTGCTCCCAGACTCCCTTTCCCTGTCACCTCAAAAACACAGTTACCTGGGCAATCTTTAGAACAGAGATGTCCAACCGATCGACTGTGATTGACAGGTGGACCATCGGTGCGTTACAGGTCAATTGCAGGATGACAGAAAGTGATCATTAAATGTAACAGAGCCCCACCCCCGTTGGTATATTCCTCCTGCGCATGATCCACTGCTTACACTCTCTGCCGTTGCAGCGTTACCTCCAGCGTTTTTTGCCCCCCAAAAGCTGCACTAGTCTTGCTATTCGCCCCCAAAAAAGCCTCCCCCCCAAAGAAGCTCAACAACTTCTGGCCTTCCCCCCCCTTCCCACCACCCACCCCACGCATGCTCCCCCTCCCTCCAATGACAATGAGTAGATTGCTGCCAGTATTTTTAATATTGGGAGTAGATCGCAGTCTCTTGGGAGTTGGACGTGCCTGCTGTAGAACATCTGAATCCTCCGTCTAAAAGAGTCATCTCTGGTGGTCCAACAACTCACTTTGTCACGTTAACAGGATTCCTCTTCACTAAGCAAGCCAGGAATTCCCTGTCTAGCACAGCTCTGCAGCTTCGATTTTAAACCATATTCCAATCAGTTAAACCCCTGGCATTTATTCCTTTCTAGGGTTTAGTGGGGTCCCCCTCTAAAATCTATTATACAAGCTCCAGAACTCCACATAAACCTCCTGCACTTACAGTTGAATTTCTCCCCTACGTGGACTTTTTCTGAGCACCCCATTATAAGTGAAGCACGTCCCATACTCCTTCTATTGAAGCTGTTTCTCGAGTTTGTTTTCGTTGGTACTTTGTAAGGCTTCCACTCTGAAATAAGCTCTTTCCACCATCAATACATTTACAGGTTCCTTCCCAAGTGAGCCCGTTGATGCTTTGTAAGGTCTCCACTCTGGCAAGAAGCTCTTTCCACACTCGATGCATTTAAATGGTTTCTCACCTGTGTGAGTTTGTTGATGTATATTCAGGTCTACACTGTGAATGGAGCTGTTTCCGCACTCCAAACATTAAAATAGTTTCTCACCAGTGTGAGTTCGATGGTGTATTTTAAGGTTTTCACTCTTATGAAAGCTCTTTCCGCACTCCAAACATTTAAATGGTTTCTCACCAGTGTGAGTTCGATGGTGTATTTTAAGGTTTTCATTCTTAGTGAAGCTCTTTCCGCACTCCAAACATTTAAATGGTTTCTCACCAGTGTGAGTTCGATGGTGTATTTTAAGGGTATCACTCTTATGAAAGCTCTTTCCGCACTCCAAACATTTAAATGGTTTCTCACCAGTGTGAATTCGATGGTGTATTTTAAGGGTTTCATTCTTAGTGAAGCTCTTTCCGCATTCCAAACATTTAAATGGTTTCTCACCAGTGTGAGTTCGACTATGTGAATTAAGTTTTATACTTGTACTGAAGCTCTTTCCACACTCCATGCATTTATATGGTTTCTCCCCAGTGTGAGTTCGTTGATGTATTTTAAGGGAATTACTATGACTGAAGCTCTTTTCACACTCCATACATTTAAATGGTTTCTCCCCTGTGTGAGTTCGTTGATGTCTTGTAAGGTTGCTACTATGACTGAAGCTCTTTGGACACTCCATACATTTGTATGGTTTCTCGCCCGTGTGAGTTCGGTGATGTATATTCAGGTGTACACTGTGAATGAAGCTCTTTCCACACTCCATGCATTTATATGGTTTCTCACCTGTGTGAGTTCGATGATGTTTTCTAAGATTTCCACTATGACTGAAGCTCTTTCCACACTCCATACATTTATATGGTTTCTCGCTCGTGTGAGTTCGGTGATGTATATTCAGGTCTACACTGTGAATGAAGCTCTTTCCACACTCCATACATTTGTATGGTTTCTCCCCTGTGTGAGTTCGCTGGTGACTTCTTAGGCTCCTACTATGAGGGAAGCTTTTCCCACACTCTATACATATAAATTGTTTTTCCTCTGTGTGAATCTGTTGATGTTTTAGAAGCCGCTGATTCTCACTCAAATTCTTTACGTACTCCATACCTTCCAATTGTTTCTCCACTGTGTGCATTCGTTGATATGCATTCACTGACTGTAGTACATTCTACATTCCACACCTTTAAATCGTTTCTTTGTATTCCCCATGAAATTTCAAATTGTACCCCAAAATTCTGATTGTCTTCTCCACTGTCTGCTTTGGAGTGGGAGGAAAGTAAACCCTGTAAGGAAAATAACAAAGAAATATAATAGTCAGGACACAGGAATCCTCTGCCCAGGCCTCTCTCACTATCCTTCCTTCTTTGGAGTGGGTGGCCACTGGCCAAGGACTCCTGGCTCCCCACCCCAAGGGAGAGGCCCAACTGTGTTTCAACAGGGAAGATCTGCAACACTGGAAAAGGTGTATATTAAAGGTGCAGATGCCTGATTGTGGGGAAGAAGGGAAAGAAGAGGACTTCAGAGAGAGGAGGCGGAACTAGGGATGTTTCACCAAGAAGAGATTCAAAAGGTGAATGCAAAGAAGAAGCCAAGCTTCAAATGGGGGTCAGTGTACCTGGCTCCCTTTCCGATTCAGAACCTGAGAGACACTCCCTTCCGGAATATCCCCAGGCCATCTTCTGGAATAAGCCAGACATCTTTGGGGATATTATCCAGACTTTCATTTAGTGTGCGAACCTTGGATTTATATAGTTCTTGGAGTACAGATTTCAGTCACAACCCCTGATTCAGTCATTATACACCTTTAGGAACCAGGCAAAAACGTTCCTTTTTTAACGAAGCCTTTGGTTGATCTCATTGACATCCAACACATGTTTAGAATGTGGCTGGTTTTTTTAGGGGGTGTTATTGGGTCACTGATTTTGGTTTGATTTTATATGTTGTGGTCTTGCTGTGAACCGCCCTGAGGCCTCCAGGTATAGGGCGATTTATAAGTTGAATAAATATTAATAATAATATTGTAATAATAATAATACTTTTGAAGACCCTTTGGTATCCATTTCCACATTGAACTCCCAAGTAACACTGAGCTCTGCTGAGGTTTCTCTGAAAATACTAAATATCTGCATTCCGTTTTCTCCTTCCTCTGTGATATTTAACATCTTCCTGGTACATTCACCTATTTCTGTTCTCTCTCTTTTTTAAAAAATCTTTTTTTGTTTCCCTTGTCATTTATTATTCTCCCCTTTTCCTCCAAAGAGGTAGATTAGGCAGAGGGGCAAGGTCCCCCAGGGAGCTCCAGGGCTGAGGGGGGAATTTAACCCCCTGCCTCCCAGGTCCTTGTCGGATACTCATTCTTCTCAGGCTGGGCTCATTTACTGAATTCACAAGAGGCTCCAACTGCTGTGACTAGAAGCCTCCTAAAGCAATCTTTGAAGTATTGTTATTACTCTTATATTTATCTATTCCCCACCTTTTTATCCTGACACGGACTCCTCCGTCACCTCTCCTCTCCCGGTGGACCAATGGCCTGACTTGGAATAACAGTAGATTACACCAGTGTCTGGAGCTCCTACCATTGGATGCAGCAGCTTCCCTGGAACAAAATGGGGGGGGGAGGGGATTCAGCATCCAGGGAGTATGGAAGGAAGACAGGGGCAGGTGGGGGTCACAGGGTGGCATGGGGGTTGCTGGGCGTCTCGGGCACTGCAGGGGGGCGGGTGCCACTGCCCATCCCAGCTAAGGAAGTTTGGCGAAGTTCCCAAAAAATGCCCCGCCCCAGCTGCTTGCGGGGGGTTGCTACGCCACTGCTTCCTGGAAAGAAGCGGGAGGGGAAATTGGACGGACACCCCACCCCACACACAGATTTTCAGGAATCCTTCTCAAGGTCAACTTCAAGGAGTTGCAGGTTCCTGGGGCAGGACTGAGAAGCCAAGGCAGCCCCTCCGGAAATCCCCCCACCAGCGCCCCAGATGGAGGCACCCCTGAAAAAGGCCACGTCTCTCTTTCTCTCTCCCCCCCCCAATTATCGGCTTGGCTTCTCAGCCCCAGGGATGCTCCCATTAACCCCTCAAGTCCCCAACTTTCTTCTCCAGAGTCTCCCCTATACCCAAAGCCCCACCCCCCCAGGCACGGCTTGCCCCTTGCCCTGCTTCAGGGTGGGGGCCCTTGGGGGGGGCTTCAAAGGAGACGGTGCAAGAAGGGAAACCCTGCAGGCGTTGGGACCCCGCTTTGCAGCCGCATTGCATGGATCGAGCCCCTCGGACAAGAGCTTTATGGGAAGGGGGGGACTCTGCCCCTTTCTCTTCGCCCCCATCGCCCCCTCCCCGCCCCCGTCCCAGGACAGGGTGTTACGGAAAAGTTACCGGGTCGAGGCTGCTCAGCTCCCGGTCCTACGGAGGAAGCCCGTGGTTCGCTGCGGAGGTAATGGAGACCAGCCGGAGATGGAGCAAAAGCAAAGACGTTTATTGCGCAACAAGGTTCAGGAGGGTCCGAACCCCGAACAAAGGGTGTCCTGGACTTTTAAAAGTTCCCGCGATAGCCCAGAATACATTGCAAAATACATCACAGAAACGTCAGAGATGGGGAGGGGAGAGAGGAGGTTCTGGCAATATTTACATACGGGAAAAACAAGTTTTACATGTCAAGAGGGATGGCAGGAACTGGTGATGGGATTTAGGGTGGGTGCAATACACATTGATGGTTTCCACTGGGGAAAGACAATAGAAAACTCCTAGGAGGATGTCTGCTGTCATGGTTACTGATGGATGGGTGCTTGAATGGATTACCGGGAGGGGTGCATTTCCTCCTGCAGCTGGATGAGGACGTGACTCTCTGCTTAAGGGATTATGAAAGCCACTGAGTTAGGAGTCCAAAAATTATACAGTATCGAAATAACATACTTCTGATGATCGGAGGATGACGGGGACCGAGGGGTTAGAAAGGTTATTTTATAAGGAGCAGATAGACACTCGAACCATGCAGCTAGGACCTTGCGTTGCTGAGATATTGATTTTTATGTTATTTAACCTTAGAGCTGTCAAACTGCCCGCCCACAGTCTAAGCGAGTCCACTTGTTACAATGTTGCAAGTTATAATTAATAACTTCCCTTGCTAGATACATTTTACTTTCGATTCCATTGTTCTCGCAGCAGGGAAGCTGTCAAAATCCACTTAGCATGCAGTCAAGCGTGAAGGTGTTGAGAAGCAGAGCTGAACGTTCCATTTTGGAGGCCTGGCTGAATGCATGCTCCTGATTGGTCGGCTTGCCGTTCATTGAGAAAATGGAGGATACGAGGAGCGCTTGACAGGAGGCTTCTCGGAGGGGTTTCGGGGCGCAGATCGGGACATTGGGGGAACCCTTCATCGCGAGGGTTTTATGTGGTGCTTGTGCGACTTAGGTGTGTGTGTCTGGGGTCACCCGCTCATCGTCGGGGGGGGCAACGAAAAGAAACGGAGGCTTCCAGGTCCCGCACTCGGCCGCGCGGGAGTCCGGCGAGGAGGCTGCGCGGTGGGGGAAGGTGGCGGCTGGAAATTTTCCTTAACAGTCCCGCACTCGGAGATAAGATTTGTATCAGGTTCGAAGAACCACAAATCCTTTTCTCCGCACCTAACTTTCGAGACTTGGTACTCACCTCCCCCACGCGCCTCGACTGGAAGTATTCAGGGAGTGCGGGCCGGTCACGGTTGGATGCCCATTCCAGGTGCAGTCACAGTAGGCTGTCGAAAGCCAGCTGATCGGCGAGTATGATGAGCAGTCGCACAGCTGTCAAAGTGGCCGGTGGTCCCCATCAGCAAGCTGCCAAAGATGGCAAACAGGGAGACGAGGGGTGCTGTCAAGTAGCTGTCAAACAGCTGTCAAACGGCAAGCAGGCAGTACAGGGAAAGCTGTCAAAGCGGTGAGTCTGAAAATGCGGAGAACTGTCAAATAGCTGTCAGAGTGGTAAGTCCGAAAAGGCGAAGAACTGTCAAGCAACTGTCAAACGGCAACCAGTCATTGTAAGGCAAGCTGTCAAAGCGGTGAGTCTGAAAATGCGGAGAACTGTCAAATAGCTGTCAGAGTGGTAAGTCCGAAAAGGCGAAGAACTGTCAAGCAACTGTCAAACGGCAACCAGTCATTGTAAGGCAAGCTGTCAAAGCGGTGAGTCTGAAAATGCGGAGAACTGTCAAATAGCTGTCAGAGTGGTAAGTCCGAAAAGGCGAAGAACTGTCAAGCAACTGTCAAACGGCAACCAGTCATTGTAAGGCAAGCTGTCAAAGCGGTGAGTCTGAAAATGCGGAGAGCTGTCAAATAGTTGTCAAAAGCTGTCAATAGTGGAAAGTCCGAAAACACAGGTGGGAACGATGTCCGGAGACTGGGGAACGGTGACACAGGAACTGGGGTACGATGAACAGGAACTGGGGTGCGATGAACAGGAACTGGGGTACGATGAACAGGAACTGGGGTGCGATGAACAGGAACTGGGGTGCGATGAACAGGAACTGGGGTACGATGAACAGGAACTGGGGTGCGATGAACAGGAACTGGGGTGCGATGAACAGGAACTGGGGTGCGATGCTGGGGTGCGGCGAACAGGAGCTGGGGTGCGATGCTGGAGAGCGATGCTGGGGTGCGGTGAACAGGAACTGGGGTACGATGAACAGGAACTGGGGTACGATGAACAGGAACTGGGGTGCGATGAACAGGAACTGGGGTGCGATGCTGGAGAGCGATGCTGGGGTGCGGTGAACAGGAACTGGGGTACGATGAACAGGAACTGGGGTACGATGAACAGGAACTGGGGTACGAGGTGTAGGGTGGGAATTGAGCACAGTCCACAGGGGAGGTTCTTCAATGGTCCTGTTGGGGTACTCCTTATGTTCTCGAATCGGAAGGAAAGGCTTGAACGAATTGTGGGTCAGTGTGGGCTGGCAGAGGGGCTCGGAGAGGATTTGGAGGGTGCGACCCTGCAGTTGGTTGGGCCGTCGAGACCTGGGTGCCTTGGGGTGGCCAATTCCCTTGTGGATGAGGAGGCACCATTTGCTGGTTCTTATAACCCTGGGCCCAAGGAGGGTGTGAAGGAAAGGTGGGGTATGGCGAGTTTCCCCCGGGGAATGGGTAAGAGTTGGCTTCAACCCATGGGCTCCCCGGGTATAAATATGGGCAGTTTCGTCTTAGGTGCCCTGGTTGAAAACACAGGTGACAAAGGCCAGTGGATGGGCCCCAGGGTCGTGGCATGGATGGGCTTACATTCGATCCTCCCCCTCCTCCTCGCCCCCTGCCTCCTCCCCTGGCCGGGAACCCTGGAGCTGGGAAGTGAGGGGTTTCCATACTGAGGGCAAGCACTGCCTCTTCCTCTGATTGAGTGTCTCTCTTTCTCTTCTCATCACGATTATTAAAGACAGATTTTGCTATTGACAAGATTTCACTAAAGGTTTTTCCATCGTATCCAATGAGAAGGTTTAAGGCTTTGCGAATATCAGGTGTCGCTTGATCTTTGAAGAAGCCTTTGACTATTATGTCGTGGTGAGGGTTTTCAGGGTCTATTCCACCCCAGGTCTTAATAGCCGCCACCAACCGAGAATAATAGTCCGAAGGGTGTTCACTGGGTCCCTGTATTACAGTCTGGACCCTTGTCCAATTTATGGTGCGCTGTCCTGAAGCCTTGATACCATCTAGGATGGCCCTTTTAAACAAGTTCAGGCACCAGATACCATTAGGGGTATTATAGTCCCAGGCAGGGTCGGGTTCGCTCCGGAGGTCTCTAGGTGTTAAGGCCTCCACCCCTTGAGGTCTCCCTTCCTGGTAGTTTTCCTGATTTAGAGCTTCCTCAGCCTTACTTAGGATATCAGCTTTCTCGGCCTCATTAAATAGAGCGTTTAGGAGCACATGGACGTCAGTCCAAGAGGGATGATGTGAGGAGAAGATGGTGGATATTTGCCTATGGCATTTGTCAGGATCGTCTCTTAGAGAGGGCATCGTGTTAGCCCAGTTGATCAGATCGGCCGTACGGAAGGGTTGATGGGCATAGATCATACGTGGGGCCCCATCCGGGACTGTCGGTGGTATGGGGAAAGCCCTCAGTGGCATCTGGAAGGAGGCTGCTTGGTGATTATTTCCCTTTTTGCCTTTGGTACTTTCCTTGACAGACTGCCGGAGAGCGGTTGGGGAAAAGGTGCCATGGTCACTGACAGGAGTTGGAGTAGGGTCAGGACCCACAAGCACATCGGGCACCGCTAAAATCCCTTCCTGGCCGGTGGGATGAACCAGTAATTGGCCACCCTGAGCCACTATTTGGCTATTGGGACTAACATCATGTTCAGGTCCCTGTGCCATGGCCTGATCCTCATAGGGGGGTGGCGCAGAACCTTCCTTTGGTCTCTTAGGATCCTTTCTAGGAGGTTTAATCACGGGCATCTGGAGCGTTGGGGACGGGTTTAGAGTCATAAGGACTTGGGATACAGCCTCGAAAGTCTCCAGATAATCAAGCTGACGAGGCCTTTCCTCCAGTAAGAGCTTCTTTAATGTATTTATTCGATCCTGATGGAAGGATCCCTCCGGTGGCCAGCGGAGATCTGATGGTACTCTTTCAGTAAAGAACGGCCAGGAATTCCTACAAAGATCTTGCAGCTTCTGCCTAGACAAAATCTCATGGTCCGGAATTTCCTTCCAATGCTCCATGACAATCGCGAGGGGAGAGTCGGGTTCCGGCTGGGTAAAAGAAGGCTTTCGAGAAGCCTTCTTCCCAGTGGAAGTACGACCATGCTTCGAAGCCTTGGCACCCATTGTTCCTTGGGGTTTAAGAGGAACCTGGGTTTTCTGGGAAAGGAGGGATGGGAAGGTATCTTAGTAAGTCAGGTCTTCTCACAAAGGGAATGGGACAGAGGGGTTTCTTAACAAAACAAAGTACACGACGTTCCAATAATCTAGCCTGGTCCCTTGCGTTCACTAGTTCGGCTAGCGGGGCGGCTGACCAGGGGGATCTACTCTAAACTACCTCTTCCTTTCCTTTTCTGGAGCTCCCTTTTCCTCTTCCTTTCTCTTCCGTTTCTTCTCATCTATTCCTATTTCTCAACCCCCATTTCCACCCATTACAGGGTACCCCCACCTGGCAACCTCCTACCTATCATGAACAGCTAAGGAAAGGAGCCCTACTAGACGCCTGCCACAGCAGTGCCAGATCGGGCAGCCCCTTTGATAGAGTTAAACGGTCCGGAAAAGCCTCCCTTGCGTTCGGAAGCGGGCTCACGCACGACCAGCGTGTTTTACATGGCCCGACCGGGGCGGCTGAGGCTTGAGATAGTGCAGAAAAGTCCTTTGCCCCTTGCGTTCGTTAGGATCTTTCACCTACTCGGGGCGGCTGGCAAAGTAGAAAAAGAGCCCAGTCCCTTGCGTTCGTTAGACCAGCTAACGGGGCGGCTGACTGGGTATTGGAGAAAAGAGATAGAGCTCAGGACTCCCCTTTCGAGTTGAGCAACAGTCCACGGGACGGACTGAGAGACAGGCAAGAAATGATAGGCAAGAGAGCAGTAGATTGCGGTTGCCAGGCTTACCTCCCCCCTCCCCCCAATCACCAGTGCACTGGATTTATACTTACGCGTCTTCCACCGCGATCCGCTGGATCGTTGGAGACGAAGCCGGCTGAGCTTTGCCTTTGCTCCCCGGTTGGCTCCCCCTGAGACCTGCAATTACCGCCCGGAGGATGGCTAGGGATCCGTCGAGTCTCCACGGGAGAAAAGGGTCCCGTTGCCGGCTGAAGGCTCGGTGGGGGTCCCCAACCACCCCGGGAGAACGCAGGTCCCGGGTTTCGGCACCAACTGTTACGGAAAAGTTACCGGGTCGAGGCTGCTCAGCTCCCGGTCCTACGGAGGAAGCCCGTGGTTCGCTGCGGAGGTAATGGAGACCAGCCGGAGATCGGAGCAAAAGCAAAGACGTTTATTGCGCAACAAGGTTCAGGAGGGTCCGAACCCCGAACAAAGGGTGTCCTGGACTTTTAAAAGTTCCCGCGATAGCCCAGAATACATTGCAAAATACATCACAGAAACGTCAGAGATGGGGAGGGGAGAGAGGAGGTTCTGGCAATATTTACATACGGGAAAAACAAGTTTTACATGTCAAGAGGGATGGCAGGAACTGGTGATGGGATTTAGGGTGGGTGCAATACACATTGATGGTTTCCACTGGGGAAAGACAATAGAAAACTCCTAGGAGGATGTCTGCTGTCATGGTTACTGATGGATGGGTGCTTGAATGGATTACCGGGAGGGGTGCATTTCCTCCTGCAGCTGGATGAGGACGTGACTCTCTGCTTAAGGGATTATGAAAGCCACTGAGTTAGGAGTCCAAAAATTATACAGTATCGAAATAACATACTTCTGATGATCGGAGGATGACGGGGACCGAGGGGTTAGAAAGGTTATTTTATAAGGAGCAGATAGACACTCGAACCATGCAGCTAGGACCTTGCGTTGCTGAGATATTGATTTTTATGTTATTTAACCTTAGAGCTGTCAAACTGCCCGCCCACAGTCTAAGCGAGTCCACTTGTTACAATGTTGCAAGTTATAATTAATAACTTCCCTTGCTAGATACATTTTACTTTCGATTCCATTGTTCTCGCAGCAGGGAAGCTGTCAAAATCCACTTAGCATGCAGTCAAGCGTGAAGGTGTTGAGAAGCAGAGCTGAACGTTCCATTTTGGAGGCCTGGCTGAATGCATGCTCCTGATTGGTCGGCTTGCCGTTCATTGAGAAAATGGAGGATACGAGGAGCGCTTGACAGGAGGCTTCTCGGAGGGGTTTCGGGGCGCAGATCGGGACATTGGGGGAACCCTTCATCGCGAGGGTTTTATGTGGTGCTTGTGCGACTTAGGTGTGTGTGTCTGGGGTCACCCGCTCATCGTCGGGGGGGGCAACGAAAAGAAACGGAGGCTTCCAGGTCCCGCACTCGGCCGCGCGGGAGTCCGGCGAGGAGGCTGCGCGGTGGGGGGAAGGTGGCGGCTGGAAACCGTCCCAGGACAGGGAAACAGAGAGGGGTCTCTATGTCCTCCCCCCCCAATCTTTACCTCTTTCTCCTCTCTCGCCACCCGCGTTCCTCCTTCGCTATTTCCCCCCCTTTCCGAAATCTCTCGCTGCTCCAGGGGCTCCTTCTGCCCCACATCCTCCTTCCCCTTCCTGGGAGGAGCCCCTTCCTGCTTTGAGCCGGACGTGAAGGCCATGCTTTCGGCTTCCTCCTCTTTGGGCTTCCTTTGCGTGGTTGCCCAACTCCACGCCCACCCCATTGACCAGGGTGCGATGGGGGGGGCTTGCAGGAGGAGGAGGGCCGGATCAAGACCCTTTGGGCCCCGAAGGGGAACACAAACAGACCCCAAACTCTGCAGACAGCATTTTCCAGCCGCTGCCTTGACCACCGAGCAGGGAGGGGAGAGATGCTCTTGGGCTGAAATCCTCCTTGCAGGATTCCCAAAATGGGCATCTGGTTTCCCGCTGGGAGGGCAGGATTCGGGGCGAGATGGGAGCCTTGGCCTGATCCAGCTGCAGGGACCTTCTTGTGTTCTGTATGTGCGCGGGTGTGGGTGTGTTTGTGTGTATGCATGCACCTTCAGTAAGAATCCCTGGGTCTTCTCTGCCATGAAGACGAATCAGGTGTGCATCCATCC
Organism: Lacerta viridis; assembly: GCA_900245905.1. Taxonomy (NCBI): domain Eukaryota; kingdom Metazoa; phylum Chordata; class Lepidosauria; order Squamata; family Lacertidae; genus Lacerta; species Lacerta viridis. The sequence continues at coordinate 66,023 of OFHU01001551.1, read as the reverse complement.
ACCTCCCTTCATTTTTTGGGGTGTGTGTGTGTCTCTCTTTCCCCACCAGCAGCTTCCCTGTCTGCTCTCTCCCACTCCCCCCAATCCTTGCATTGCATTACCCCTCCTCCAAAAAGAAGAAGAAGAAGAAGAAGAAGAAGAAGAAGAAGAAGAAGAAGAAGAAAGGGTGGCAGGAGGTGGGAATGGGTAGGGCATTTGGTCTGGTTAAGCCATATCCTTTTCCCAAGGGGAGAAGCCTTGGGGTGGGGAGGGTCCGTATCCAGCAACCTCTCTCATTCCCTCTGTTAGCAATGGCTCCTGTGCTGCACCTGGGAGACCAGAGTTGGAGCCCAATCACCGGGTGACCCTTGGGCCAGTCGCTGCATCTCCGCCTACCTCACAGGGTGGTTGTTCTGAGGATTTAAAGGGAGTGGGAGAACCACAGAGGTCTCCTCGACCTCCTTGCAGGAAAGGGGAGCTATTCTTTTTCCTGCATCGCAGTGGATTGGACTAGTGGACCCCCCTGGACTCCTTTATGAATACAGATAAACTCAGCAAAAAAGAAAAAAGGCCAACCCAGCTGTGTGCAAAACAGAATAAAAAAATAAAAAAAATCCTTCCAGTAGCACCTTGGAGACCAACTAAGTTTCTGTAGCCTAACAATTCTTCTCGTTCAATTCTTCAATACTAATCTTAGCATGAATTTTCAAATATTCTTTTAAATTTCTTCCAATCTTTTTGTACCGCTTTGCAACTCTCAAGGTTGGCACCTGCTTTATGCCACAATTCTGTTCTGGAGCTCCTTCCATCTTCACCTCGCCCAGCTTGCAAATTAAGACCCCATTCGGGAGTTCCCTTGGTGAGAAACCGTGTTTGGTGGTGGTGGGGGGGCGGGGGCTTCAAAGGAGAAGGTGCTGCAGGTGTTGGGTCTCCGCTTTGCAACAGCAAACTCTGTCCTTTTCTCCCTCCCACCCTCTCCCGGCATATTTACCTCTTTGTCCACCTGTCTTCCTCCTTCCCTCTCCAGATATTCCCCTTCCCACTTTTGAAAACTCCTGTTTTTCTGGAGGGGCAAACTTCCTGGGAGAAGCCCCCTTCCAGCGGTCGCGTGGCAACCGGACATGACGGCGCTGCCTTTGGCTTCCTCCTCTTTGAGGAAATTCCAAAAAACAACAACAACAACAACCCCGTTTTCCGGGAGGGGGAGGGGAAACTCTCTTGTCCCTCCCCTCTGACTCTGGGTCAATGAGCTGCGCTTCCTAGAGAGGCAGGAAGTTTTTTGGGGGGGGGGAGAGGAATTGTTGGAGGGGAGGGGTCACCATGCATATTAACAGAAAAGAAAGAGGGCTTGCAGAAGAGGAGAAAGAGGTGCAGTATATTTTTTTTTGTTGGGGGTGGGGAGGTATTGAGGGAGAAGGATTTGCTTCCCCTCCCCTTGAATTTACAAGCTGGGCAGCAGGGAGAGGGGGTTTTTTGGGGGGGGGGGTGGGCGGAATGAGAGAAAAACAGGGGGTGGGAGGGGGGTGGAAAGTGGGGTGTCCCCCCCAACAAGGTTGGCATTGCAAGATATTCTTTGGGGTGGGGAAAACAAAGACCCTGAGAACCAGAAAAGGGCTCTCCCCCCCATGCAACTTGAATCGGATACTGAAGAGTCACAAGGAGACAACCAGACACCCCCCCCCCAAAAAAAGGTATTTTAGACGCAGCCTCTTAATGCACCCCCTCCCTCCCACCACTCCTTGGAGTCTCATGGTCAAGCTCCCTGGGGTGGGGGGAGCGGAGAAAGTCTGCTTGCTGCAGTGGAAACAGCTTGACAGGGGTGGGGGGGGAATTGGGGAGGAGGGTGCTGCTGTGCTGCTTTTGTAGCCCCAGAGCTGGAGGACAGAGTCTCGTCTGGATTGGGAGAGAGGGAGGAGATTTCGAGTGGGGGGGGGGGTGAGAGATGGACAATGTCAAGGGAAATTGGCCTCTGGAGATTCCTGAGCATAGCTGTCAATTTTCTGATTTGAAAATAAGGGATCAGCACCCTCACCTGTCCTGGGGACAGTCTACAGGTTCTTAGGGACAGTCCACGCCACGGTAATCCCCCCCCCAGGCTACAAATTAATTTACACCAGGAAAGAGCTCCCAGGAAAGAGAAAAGAAAGCACTTATTCACGCAGCACACGGTTAACCTCTGGAATTCCCTGCCACAGGGAGCAGCGATGGCCACCAACTTGGATGGCTTTAGGAAAAGGATTAGGCCAATTCATGCAGGAGGAGAGGACCACTGATGGCTTCTGGCCAGGTTGGCTCTGCTCTGCCTCCAGTTAGGGGCAGCAATGCTTAATCTGAGCACCTGTTGCCGAGAAACATTCGTCTATTTTATCTTCTTCTTTATATATCTGTCTGTCTGTTTGTTATTAGGTATTTATATTCCACCTTTTTCTCCAAGGAGCTCCCTGGTCCCAGTCCTCATTTAATCCCCACAACAGTCCTGTGAGGCAGGCAGGCAGGCAGGGCTGAGAAAGGCAGGGACCCAAGGAGTCCCTGGACTCCAACATTCCTTCCCGGAAATAAGGGAAATTTAAGGGATATCAAGAATAAGGGATAACAGCGGGAATAAGGGAATAAGGGAGTTTCTCACAAAAAAGGGGGAGACTTGACAGCTATGTTCCTGAGTAAGAAAGAGGAAGGAAGCAAAAGGAAAAAAAGAATTTGCTTCTTGGGAAGGGGGAGCCCCCTCCCACTCCCTTTCAGAAATCATAGATCATAGAATCATAGAGTTGGAAGAGACCACCAAGGGCCATCCAGTCCAACCCCCTGCCAAGCAGGAAACACCATCAAAGCATTCCTGACAGATGGCTGTCAAGCCTCCGCTTAAAGACCTCCAAAGAAGGAGACTCCACCACACTCCTTGGCAGCAAATTCCACTGTCCGAACAGCTCTTACTGTCAGGAAGTTCTTCCTAATGTTTAGGTGGAATCTTCTTTCTTGTAGTTTGAATCCATTGCCCCGTGTCCGCTTCTCTGGAGCAGCAGAAAACAACCTTTCTCCCTCCTCTATATGACATCCTTTGATATATTTGAACATGGCTATCATATCACCCCTTAACCTTCTCTTCTCCAGGCTAAACATACCCAGCTCCCTAAGCCGTTCCTCATAAGGCATCGTTTCCAGGCCTTTGACCATTTTGGTTGCCCTCCTCTGGACACGTTCCAGCTTGTCAGTATCCTTCTTGAACTGTGGTGCCCAGAACTGGACACAGTATTCCAGGTGAGGTCTGACCAGAGCGAATATAGTGGTACTATTACTTCCCTTGATCTAGATGCTATACTCCTATTGATGCAGCCCAGAATTGCGTTGGCTTTTTTAGCTGCTAAATGGGGGGGCTGGGGGCTGGGAGACTGGGAACAAGAATGGGCAAGTCGGTCTTAAGCACCTTCCAGGTGGTCTCAAGGCATTGGCTGGAGGCATTAAATAAATACCCCCTACATGGAGGAGTTGGTAAAGGGCAGCTGAGGGACAAGGAATTTGCTAAACAAGAAAGCATGTTAATTAGAGACAAATCTGTAAAATAAGCAGCATGTAAGAGCGGATGAACCGGAATATATCTGAGAGAGCGGGACACAAACCAGGTTTCTTTTGGAGGGGGGAAAGTGTATTAAATTAATTATAACTTGGCTTTGACATCTTGATAAATTTGAAAATGAGTTAAAATTAATTGGCAAAAAAACACAAAAACATACACACACACACACACACACACACCCTCCTTGAAGAACTGGCCCAGCAGAGGGCTGGCTGAAGGTCTTTCCCTCTGTTGCTGCTGTTCACGTTCCAGACCGGCCTCCTCCTGCCTTGCCTTGAAAGCCTCCAGGTCTTTTAATTGTGCCGAATCCCGATTCAGCTCATTTTATTGGTTATATATGGTTTTTATCAGTACCTGTAATATGTGCTTTTTTTGATGCAATGGCCTGTGGGCTATGCAAATAAATAAAGTTTGTTGTTGTTGTTGAATAGCCTCCAGGTAAAATGTAGTGCTTAAAGCATGGGGTGGGGTGGGGTGGGGTGTCCTTCAGCCAGGAGGCCACATTCCCTCCCGAGCAGCCTTCCAATTGATGGGTGGGGAATCGAGGGCTGGATTTTGTGGCATATGTCAATCAATTCAACATTCCGTGGGATGACTTAACTGCCACCTGTGAATTTGTCCGTTCGGTCGGTTGGTCAGGTTAGTCTGCTGCTGCTGGTTGTAGATGCATTGATGGAGTCTCACGGTTTACCTTATATAGTTTATATCTTTTGTTTTGTAACCTAAACATGTACATGAATGAATCTGTCAGTAAATTAGTTTATTTTGGTAATTAATCAGATTAAAGGGATTGACAAATCAAGAAAGGACGAAGGACTCAAACGAGTCGGCAATCCATTTGTCGTTGTGCAGGTTTAAATAAGGAACATTTAGCATCTGCAACTGTATTATAATAAACGTTCCAGCGGATTTGACCCCTGGGTCTGGTGTTCCCCACCCCACAATTAGGGTGCAGGGCTAAGACCAGAAATCTCCTCTGCAGTCACCGGAATGCCCCCCCTTGAGTGCTGCTCCCTGCTTCCCCCCCTTTAAATTCTCCCTCCGCACCCCCCGAAAAAGTTGAAAATAGCAAACATAAACTTAACTCCCCGTCAACACACACACTCACACAAATGTGTGTCCTTATGGGAGAACATTTTTCCAAAGTGTCGGGTGTGAATCTGGTGGATGCCAAGGCAGTTGACGGTCTTTAGAGTAAGGGATGAAAAGTTACCCTGTCACAACGAAATCATCCCCAGTACTTCCTTTTTCCAGTAAATGCTTCAACTCCTTTTTGTCAGGTTGTGGGTTTTTTTGTTTTTTTTGCAGATGACCATAATTTTATTAGTCTAGATTTTCAAGATAGCCTACAAAAGAGAACAAGAATATAACACAGATCAAAAACATAAGAAGCAAAAGCAATTATCGTAGCAATAGAAAAATGCAAAAAGCAGAAGGTATAAAATCTGTGGGTTTTTTTTTAGAAAGTGCAATAGTCCAGATTTTCTGTTTCCATTGTGATAATTGCAAGTGTTCCAGAGATTTCCCGTTTTGAGCAATGAATTGTTTAGCCCCTGCTGAAATGAGTTCTTTATATTTCATATTAGCAATTTCATCTTTAAAAATAGTTAACAATTCCAAAGTTGGGATATGTAGGATTTTTTTGTTTCGGGATCAAGCTTATTTCATAAACAATTTCCCCCCAAAATGAAAGCCCTTTGTGGCATGCCTGCCACTTGTATAGTTGTTCCAACTCCCTTACACTCTCTCCAGCAGAGATGGAATATACCTTTGTTCACATAGCTACACCTCAGGGGTGCTAGAAGCAGCAGTGTAGAAGTTTAAAGGGGATTTCTTTTTATGTGTCCATATACTGACTTCAATGGGTTTGTTATCCCACAGTCTCTGCCAGCTGGCCTCTTCGATTACTGTCCCTAGGTCTGATCTCCAGGTACGTTCCACCAAGTTGGTTTCGCCTAAATGAATACCACCAACTGTTTCAATACATTTTTGATAATACGTGTTTGGATTCTGCAGTTGTATTTGCAATTAGAATTTCAGCCAAAGTTTAAAGAGGCATGTGCTGGGTTTGTTAGAAAAATGTGTGATTTGATGCATGTTTAGCAAATTCCAGGTGTTGTCTAGCTTTACTTAATATTTGTTCCCCAGTCAAAGGTATGCCATGTGTGTAAATGTCTCCCACCCTAAATAAATCCGCCTTTCTGTGAACTGCTCTCAGACCTCCAGGTATAGGGCAGTATATAATTTCTAATAATAATAATAATTTCTGCGTTATTCTCCTTAAAGAGCTGCTCCCAGAATTGAAGTGCATCTCGTCAACAGCTGAGAGAGTCCCAGAAGTGGCCCAGTTTACGCCTCCTCCTCCTCCTCCTCCGTCTTTTCCACAGGCAACGCAATGGCCTCTGAGACACCCTCTGAACGGTCTCTTCTTAGAGGTGGAGTGGAAAGAGGAGCCAGGCAGCTTCCTCAGGTAGGGAAAGAGCAACGGGAGCAGGGAGGAGGGAAGAGGCACAGATGGGACAACCCAGCTTCCCTCTGTGTTGAGTGGGGATGATGGGGATTGAAGAGAAGCTCTGTCTTCTTCCTCTTCTTCTTCTTCTTCTTCTTCAGGCCCTCTTGACCTTTGAGGAGGTGGCTGTGTTTTTCACGGAGGAGGAGTGGGCTCTGCTGGATCCAGGCCAAAGAGCTCTGCACAAGGAAGTCATGGAGGAGAATTATGAGATGGTGGCCTCTCTAGGTAAGGGAACATTTTTATTCCTCCTGGCTGTTAGACGTTGGAGGTGTGAAACTAGAAATCATAGAATCCTAGAGTTGGAAGAGACCACAAGGGCCATCCAGTCCAACCCCCTGCCAAGCAGGAAACACCATCAAAGCATTCCTGACAGATGGCTGTCAAGCCTCCGCTTAAAGACCTCCAAAGAAGGAGACTCCACCACACTCCTTGGCAGCAAATTCCACTGTCAAACAGCTCTTACTGTCAGGAAGTTCTTCCTAATGTTTAGGTGGAATCTTCTTTCTTGTAGTTTGAATCCATTGCTCCGTGTCCGCTTCTCTGGAGCAGCAGAAAACAACCTTTCTCCCTCCTCTATATGACATCCTTTATATATTTGAACATGGCTATCATATCACCCCTTAACCTTCTCTTCTCCAGGCTAAACATACCCAGCTCCCTAAGCCGTTCCTCATAAGGCATCGTTTCCAGGCCTTTGACCATTTTGGTTGCCCTCCTCTGGTATTTGCAACTTTGCTTTCCCCTACTCGTGTGGTGCTCTTTATAGGCTCTGGTTACATAGTCCCTTCCTTCTCTTGCTTTTGAGGTTGTGGGTACAGATTAATTTCAAATGGCTGGATATTTGCAGCCAAAAGTAACCAATATTGTCTTTTTCCTTGGCAGAATCAGACCTAAGTGCCTGTTGGGAAGAAGGACAAGATCCATTTCTCCAGGATCCCAAAGGAGGGGAGATCTCAGAAGGTAGCTGCTTAGATGTGTTTTCCAACTCTATGATTCTATGAGATCAGCAGACACAACTGTGCTTAGTGACAGCATGTGGAAGGTGGAACAGGAAGGGACTCGTGGAGCTGTAGCATATTCTGAAGCTAACTTCAGATTCAGCTTTGCACGAAGAGAAGGGATATGTGTGATAACAGTAAAATCGGAGAAGCAAAGATCTGGACTCAATGCATAATGAGGACGTCGGCTTCTGCCATGCAGTGTGAATAATTCTTTCATTTTCTCCCTCTCCCTAAACAGGTGACAGGCAGAAGAGCGAGAATTATGGGGAGCCATTGATGGTGTCATCAGAAAATGTGGAGCATGAAGCAGGGAAAAAGACATATGTGAAGCAACAGACGCCCCGAAAGCATGTAGGAAACGTTTTGAAAAATGGGAAAAGGAAATCCTCTACTACGCAGGACATTGATATCCATGTCACCCTGAATCCACAAGAAGAATGTACAGGGAGCAGCAGTGTGGAGTGTGGAAAAAGCTTCAGTCAGAGTGGAAGCGTCAGTTTACATCAAAGAACCCAAACAGGAGAGAAAGCGTTTCAATGCACCGAGTGTGGAAAGAGCTTAAGTAGTGCTGGTAACCTTGTCAAGCATAAAAAAACCCACACAGGGGAGAAACCGTTCAAATGCATGGAGTGTGGAAAGAGCTTTAGCCAGAGCGGAAACCTTATTGCACATCAAAGAACCCACACAGGGGAGAAACCATTTACATGTATGGTGTGTGGGAAGAGTTTCAGTCTCAATCACCATCTTACTTTACATCAAAGAATGCACACTGGGGAGAATCTGCATAAATGCATGGAGTGTGGAAAGAGCTTCTGCACCAGTAGTTTCCTTACTGCGCATCAGAGAACCCATACTGAGGAGAAACGATTTAAATCTATGGTGTGTGAAAATAGCTTCAGTCTTAATGACCGTTTTACTCTACATCAAAGGACTCCCAGTGGGGAGAAACCGCATAAATGCTTGGTGTGTGGAAAGAGCTTCAGTTGTAGGAGTAACCTTACTTTACATCAAAGAACCCACACTGGGGAGAAACCCTTTAAATGTACAGAATGTGGAAAGAGCTTCAGCCAGAGCGGAAATCTTACTGCACATCAAAGAACCCACACAGCAGATAAACCATTTAAATGTATGGTATGTGGAAAGAGTTTCAGTTTCAATTACTCTCTCACTTTACATCAAAGAACCCACACCGGGGAGAAACCGTTCAAATGCATGGAATGTGGAAAGAGCTTTCGTGCAAGTAGTGTCTTAATTGTGCATCAAAGAACCCACACGGGGGAGAAGCCATTTAAATGTATGGAGTGTGGAAAGAGCTTCAGGCAAAGTGGAAGACTGACTGCACATCAGAGAACGCACACTGGGGAGAAACCATTTAAATGTATAGAGTGTGGAAAGAGCTTCAGCCAGAGTGGAAACCTTACCACACATCGAAGAACCCACAGAACAGAGAAACCATTTAAATGTATGGTGTGTGGAAAGAGTTTCAGTCTCAATTACTATCTTACTTTACATCAGAAAACCCACACCGGTGAAAAACTTTTTGACTGCATGGAGTGTGGAAAGAGCTTCAGTTGTAGGAGTGCTCTTACCGCACATCAAAGAACCCACACAGCGGGGAAACCATATGGATGCATGGTGTGTGGAAAGAGCTTCAGGCGTAGGAGTAACCTTACTTTACATCAAAGAACCCATACTGGGCAGAAACCGTTTAAATGTATGGAATGTGGAATGAGCTTCAGCCAGGGTGGAAATCTTATCGCACATCAAGGAATGCACACAGCGTAGAAACCGGTGTGAAACCCAGAGGTGGAGAAGCAGAGAAGCTAAAGCTTAGCCACTAAGAATAATAAATGGGCTCCCCATTCTGCCTAATATTTGGGCCAGCCTGGTTGTCATTTGGAGAGCATTTCATTGTGAATCCAAGATGTGGAGAAAGAGAGGAGGCAAAGTTTAGTCACTTGTTCAGGGGGTCAGCGAAAGGCATTGGTCTGCTGCCATCACCGTTCCCTTTCAGCAAAACAGAACTGCATCTCGTGTGTTACCCGTCAAGTAGGGTGCTTCTTTGGGAAATGTAATACAACTGGCTATGGCTTTCTGTGTAGAGAAAGAACCACGTGCCACTCCCTTCAAAGTGTGTGTGCGTGAAAAATTATGAAACCTGAGATACCCTAGCAGAGTGTCCCCAGCTGCCTTTACCACCAGGAAACTGGTCATCCTCTGGGCTACTCGTTAGTACACTAGAAATTGTATATTGTTTGTTGGTAGGCTATGATTAGTCCTTCTGCAAAGTGGCAGCACTCTGTTTTATTTTGTAATCTGTTTAAGCTGTTTACTTGCTATCCCCTTACCTTTCATTCAAAATAAAGTTTCACAATCTGACCAGCTCTTAGCTTTGTCCTATCACTGAAGCTTTTCTGAGTACCAGCTTTTAGTCTACTCCGAAGAACAGTGAATATCAATTCTAGATTCAGGTAGGTAGCCGTGTTAGTCTGAGGCAGTCAAAATTAAAAATTAAAAAATAGTCCAGTAGCACCTTAGAGACCAAGTAAGATGAAAGATGATGTTGGTCTCTAAGGTGCTACTGGACTATTTTTTAATTTTTAATTTCGACTGAATATTGATGTAAATGATGCTCAGATTAAAACAGCTCTATGTGTAGCCTTCATGTTACAACTATTTCCTACTTTTCACATATACAAATGACCTACAAATCAGATTTCCTTTCATCAAAAAAAGAAATTGCCTTTGTGCCATTGTGGAAATAAGCAATCATTTTGGATGCATATCATATAATTCTCTTCAAAGGAGAGATGGGCTATATATATAGCCACCTTTGGGCCACTAACAGCCTTTTCTTGCTGAGAGAATCAGGCTTGCGACAAGGAAACTGGTTGTTCTTTCTCAACTCTGCAATTGGACAACTTGGAATTCTTTTGCATTGATTTCTTAGAATATATTTTTTATATGTGTGTACTTGCATTTTTATCTTCTGAACTGTCGTGAGATCTGTGGATGAACAGCAGTATACTACTACTACTACTACTAGCATTTTAAATAAATCTATTAACCAAAGTTATGTGACTGAAATCTTCACTGAAGCCTGTATATTCTGTGTGCTGAAAAGAAGAAGAGTTTGGATTTGATATCCCGCTTTTCACTACCCGAAGGAGTCTCAAAGCGGCTAACATTCTCCTTTCCCTTCCTCCCCCACAACAAACACTCTGTGAGGTGAGTGGGGCTGAGAGACTTCAGAGAAGTGTGACTAGCCCAAGGTCACCCAGCAGCTGCATGTGGAGGAGCGGAGACGCGAACCCAGTTCCCCAGATTATAAGTCTACCACTCTTAACCACTACACCACACTGGCTCTCTATGGTGGGTGTAACCCCCCCCAAAAAAAACCATTTCTGAAATAAAGTTGGTACTTTAACCAAACGATAAGGTGACACAGTGCTCTAAGTCACTTCTATCACTCATTATAGAATTGTATAATTGGGAGGGACCCCGGTGGTCATCTAGTCCAACTCCATGCAATGCAGGAATCTTAACTAAAGCGTCCCTGAGAGATGGCCTTCCAACCTCTGCTCAGAAACCTCCATTGAAGGAGAGGCCGCATGAGGCAGTCTGTTCCACTGTCGAACAGCTCTTACTGCCATAAAGTTTTTCCTGGTGTTTAGTCAGAATCTCCTTCCTTTTAACTTGGAAGTCATGGGTTCGAGTCCTACCCTCCAGGGGCGTCGCTAGGGGGGTGCGGTGGGGGCGGTACGCCCCCGGGCGACAGGGGCGAGAAGCGGCGGGTGGGGGCGGCAAGAGGCAGCCCCTCCCACCATTCCCACGCGCTGCCGCTCCCTCCGTCACCCTGGGAGCGGCAGCGCATCGGATCGCCGCTTCTACAGCCTCCTTTTGAGCCGGAGAGCTTAAAAGCGAGCTCTTCGGCTTAAAAGAAGGCTGCAGAAGCGGCGCCGGCACCCCCGGAACCGCCCTGGGGGCGGAGCGTCATGACGTCACAATGTGATGTCACGACGTCCCGCCCCCGGGGCGTTTCCTTTGCCGCCCCGGGTACCGCGGAGCCTTACTCCGCCACTGCTACCCTCCATCTTCCAAAGGGCAGCCCTTTAGATATCTGAAGATGGCTCTCATATCTCCCCTCATTTTCCCCCTTTCTAAGCTAAACACACCCCACTCCCTCAACTGCTCCTCATAAGGCTGGGCTTCAAGATCCTTTAAAGTCTGCACATTTTCCAGCTTGTCAATATCCTCTTCAAATTGTGGCACCCAGAACTAGACACTGTGCTCCAGGTGTGGTCTGACCAAGGCAGAACAGAGAGGGACTAGGACTTTCCTTGATCAGGATGCTAGACTTGTGTTGATGCATCCAAGAACACCATTAGCTTTTTTTGTGGCTGCATCACACTGTTGACTCATGTTAAGTTTGTGTACTAAGACCACTGGATCCTTTTCATGTGTGCAACAGGCAAGTTAAGATAGCCATGGGCAACTTACACCCTCCAGTAGCGATGCCTCATTGCCCTCCATATGGTTGCATCAGGAAGATTTTGGGCAGCATGTGACAGGACATTCTCAAACAAATATGTGCTCTATTTATTTATTTTATTTGCCCATAGATCTCAGGGTGGTTCACAACAGAATAATACAAGAAAAAACACACAAAATAAATCATAAAAACGAGCAATAAACACCCCGCTAACCAAAAACCCTCCCTCCCCATATGCTTTCGAACTGCTAGGTGGGCAGGAGCTGGGACCGAGCAACGGGAGCTCACCCCGTCACAGGGATTCGAACCGCCGACCTTCTGATCAGCAAGCCCTAGACTATGTGGTTTAACCCACAGCACCACCTGGGTCCCTTTTTGGTAGCTTACTAGGAGTCAAATACCACAGGTACATCATTTTCATATAATTTTCTTTCAGTGTACAACATGCCGTGGATTTCAGATCTGTTTTCCATAATCTTTCCCAAAATGCAATCTGAATGGTATGCCTCTCTCCCCCCTTCCTTCCTTCCTTTCTATCTCTCCTCAGCCCACCATCATGCACACCAGCAGATTCACACTCCCCCCACTATCTAACAATACATTACATATTATTAAACTTATTGTTGTGAGACATCACTTTCATTGTTTTAACACATCTATGTATAGCTTTACATGGAAACACCAAACATATCAAACACACACCATGCTTCTACCACCAATTTCCCCCCATAGGAGTCCGTGATGTTATGGGAAGAGCAAAAATACTCCCCACACTCCATACAACTAAAAGGTTTCTCTCGCATGAGAGGGCAGGGGGTGTTTCGTAAGCATTCAGTTATAACTGAAGTGCTTTCAGCACTCACATCAATTTAAACAGTTTCTCCTCTGTGAGTTTGTTGATGGTTTGCAGGGCTTCCACTCTTAGTGAAGCTCTTTCCACACTCCATACATTTAAATGGTTTCTCTCCTGTGTGAGTCTTGACAATGTTTTGTAAGAGCGTCACTCGCACTAAAGCACTTCCCGCACTCCAAACATTTATGTTTTCTCCCCCGTGTGAGTTTGTTGGTGTTTTGTTAGACTTCCTTTATCACTGAAGCTCCTTCCACACTCCATACATTTAAATGGTTTATCCCCTGTGTGGCTTTGTTGATGTATTCTAAAATGTCCACTTTGAGTGAAGCTCTTCCCACATTCCATACATTTAAATGGTTTCTCCCCAGTATGAGTTCGTAGGTGTATATCAAGATTTCCACTATAACTGAAGCTCTTCCCACACTCCATGCATTTAAATGGTTTCTCTCCTGTGTGGGTTACTTGATGTATTCTAAAATGTGCACTTTGACTGAAGCTCTTTCCACACTCTGTACATTTAAATGGTTTCTCCCCTGTGTGAGACCGTAGATGTAAATTAAGATTTCCACTATGAATGAAGCCTTTCCCACACACCATACATGTAAATGGTTTTTCTCCCGTGTGTGTTCGCTGATGTGTTATGAGAGATCCACTATGACAGAAGACCTTTCCACACTCCATACATACAAATGTCTTTTCTCCGGTGTGAGTTTGGATATGTGAATTAAGACTTCCACTATTAGTGAAGCACTTTTCACACTGTGTGCATTTAAACGGTTTCTCTCCTGTATGAGTTCGTTGATGTAAAGTAAGTTTTCCACTACAACTGAAGCATTTCCTACACTGTGTGCACTTAAATGGTTTCTCCCCTGTGTGAATTCGTTGATGTACAGTAAGGTTTCCACTATTATTGAAGCACCTTCCACACTCCAAACATTTATATGGTTTCTCCCCTGTGTGAATTCGTTGGTGTTTTTTACAGGCTCCATTATTACTGAAGCTCTTTCCACACTCCGAACATTTATATGGTTTCTCACCCGTGTGAGTTCGACGATGTACAGTAAGGTGCGAACTATGATTGAAGATCTTCCCACACTCCGTACATTGAAATGGTTTCTTCTCAGTTTGAGTTTGACATTTTGCAAGAGTTCCATTACCACTTAAGCTCTTTCCACACTCCATGCCTTTACACGGTTTCTCCATTGTATGAGTTCACTGATGTGATAACCGTGCAGACTGACTGAAGCGCATTCCACGTGTCTAAATATTTTCTTCATCTAAACATTTTATTTGTTTTCCCCAATGAAATTGCAGGTGGCCCCTCAGAATTCTGAATGCTTTCTCTGTTGCCTTTCTGGGAGTGAGGAGAAAAGAAATTCTTGTTAGTGTTTCAAGGAAGAGAAAAAGAGCTTAACACACAGCCCAATTAGCACCTTCTCTTGTTTTAACATCTCCTAGATCCTAACCCCTCTATGTCTCCCTGAGGAAGACTAGTTAGGGAATGTTCTGCATGACCTTCTGCCCGTGTTGTAATATAGGAATATCTTAGTGGAAATTCCCTGTCCAGGACACTCTCATTATCCTTTCTCCTTTGGGCTGGGTAGCCAAGGTCTCCCGGACGTACTATCTCTGCTCCAACAGGGAATATGTGTGGCACTGAAAATAGTTAATATTAAAGATCACTTGTAAGGATGAAATGAATGAATATTACTTTAGAGGGAGGAGGTTCAAACAAGAGATCATTTCCCCCTGTCACCATTTTTTAGCTGGGGCTGTGCTTCAGAACGTTTGGTACACTCCATTCCGGAGTATCGCCAGGACATCTTCTGGAATGTAAGCCAGACATCTTTTGGGATACCATCCAGACGTTCATTTAGTGTGGGCAATTTAAATTTTGTAGGGTATGGTATTTATAATAATCCCTGAAAACTGTCTCTTAGTATTCAGTTCCACTTTCAACTCCCAAGTAACACGGAACACCAACAGGAACCTTCTATGGTAAGATGCAGCACCTCTGGCCCTCCAGATGTGGTTGGACCCCAAGTGCCAATGGCCAGGGATGGTGGGAGTTGTAGTCAACATCTGGAGGGCTGCACTTTCTCCATCTTTCCCCTTTAGCCAGACATGCTAAATATCTGTATTCCGTTTCCTCCTTCCTCCATGATCTGTAACATCTTCCTGATACTTTCCAACAAACCATACAAATTACCTAATCCTGCACCATTTGTTTCTTGAGTCTACTCTGTTGTGTCTACACTGTCAGAACAACCCACCATTTCAGTAACAGTCCTTCAGTTCCCAGCTACTAGCAATCTTCTCCTTCCACCTTCTGAGGTATTATTCGTTTGAATTGCAGCTGCTGGGAATCCCGAAAGGAGAGGGAGCTTTTGCACTCAGGCCCTGTTGGTGTGTTTCTCCTTGACTGGTCACTGTGAGAACAGGATTCTGGACAAGAGGGGCCATGATCCTGATCCAGCAGGGATCTTTCTATGTTCCTACACACTGAAATGAGACACACAGAGCTACAGTCTCGCAGCAAAGTGGAAGGACATAACTCTCAATTTGTGCAGGACAAAGTCTCTGCATTTTTCCGTTTCATGGGAGGAGTTGAGCTCAGACTTGTCTCTCAGAGTCTCTCCTGCGTGGAATAAATAAAACACGAACTGCTATTCATTGTCCTGTTTTAAAACATTCATCTTTTGAAACACAGACAATGAATATCTAGTGGCCTGTTAAAGGCAAATAAGCATATTATGGCTTATATTTTTGTAAACATTCAGATGATATGCAATGTGGAACACGAAAGCTCATGTGACCATTGACCTGTGAGTGTTTGTGAAGATATTTTGGTCTCGGTATCAAGGATGCACCACAAAATCTGCTCATGAAATGTTTCAGACTGAGAAAATTACAGGGTTGCTATAAACTGCAATCCCACCCACCAACTTTCTCACACACCTCAGCTGTGATACTGGCAATCCTTGGCCTGCATGAAAACCCTCCAGCAATGGGGATTGTCTATCATGACTTTGGGTCCTTCACCCTTGAAACCCACCAGACTGGGAATGTGCATACATCTATTATCTTTTGATGCTGATGGATTGTATCGCAGGTTGTAACAGACTCTACCAATAACAAGAAGTAATAAAGCTTTCAATATATCAATGATCTATGAATCCTGAAAGCATTTCCATAGCACCCTCTTCCCATATTTCTGGACTGCTGTACAACAGCATCAATGATCAGCCATGCATTGGAAAGTGAACACTGCTTCTTACCGTGATAAGTTCCTTCTCTTCAGGGAGGATGGGGGTCCTGTGTCAGTTGTCAACACCCCCTCTCCCCTGGAAGGAAGTCAAACGTTTGAGATGGGCAAGACGACCCCTTCGCCAGTTCAGCTTGTGCTTAAGCAGGCAACTGTATAGCAAGAAATAAACAACAGAACAGGAAGAAAAAGGAGGACAACTTCTTAGGATAAAGGAACTCAGTGGTCCCACAGTGGGGCATATTATTCTGGGGAGCTTCCTAAAGGTCCCTGTCAGGTAGTCCAGGTAAAGAAGAGAAAGAAGCCCTGGTAAGAAGGGAGGAAGAGTAAGAGAAAGGGGGTGGGACAGGAGGCCCCTGAGCATTAATGTGTGCGCGGGTGGCGCTGTGGATTAAACCACAGCACCTAGGGCTTGCTGATCAGAAGGTCGGCGGTTCGAATCCCCACGACGGAGTGAGCTCCCGTTGCTCGGTCCCTGCTCCTGCCAACCTAGCAGTTTGAAAGCATGTCAAAGTGCAAGTAGATAAATAGGTACCGCTCCGGCGGGAAGGTAAACGGCGTTTCCACGTGCTGCTCTGGTTCGCCAGAAACGGCTTTTTCATGCTGGCCACATGACCCGGAATCTAAGCGAGATGAGCGCCGCAACCCCAGAGTCGGACGAACTGGACCTAATGGTCAGGGGTCCCTTTACCTTTACCTTTAACCCTTAGCTCTTGGTTCAATTGGTTTCCCTGTCACAGAATGGAAAAATGCAATTGGTGGAGGAGCGAGGTGGGGGTGGGGGAGGCAAATGCAAGAACAAAGGGAATTCTGTTCCCAAAATGCTGTTCCACCTACTGGCAATGCTGGGCTTGGCTCCCCCCCCCAATGCTTCCATGGCTCCCTCAGCCCCCCAACTTCCCCTGCCCTCCTCTCTCCGTCCCTGAAACACCCTTGGCGCAGCTCACCCTTCGCCCTGCGCCCCGAACAGCACGTAAAACTCTCCATCCAGAGGGGCCTCGCAAGAGGAGCGGGGGGGGGGGCGAGAGAACAAGGGGGGGTCTGTCTCCTGGTCTCCCTTGCTTCCTTTAACCCTTGCATGGAATCCCTTCTCTCCATCACTCCTCCCAAAAGGACCCGACAAGGGATCTCCTGCTAGATTTGGGACCTCGGCTCGGACCCCAGCAGGGCAGGTGAGCATCCCTCGGTCCTCAAAGAGATTGTGCAATGGAATCCCTGCGGGCGTTTCCTCTGTAGGGAAGACATCGTGCACCCCACACCGCGCTGCACACCCCATAGTGAATTTGAAAGTGGGGGGGGGGGTTGATCTCTTCTTGGTGGGAGGGGGGATTCAAAGTGCAATGCAAACCTTGCAGGTGTTGAGTCCCCCACTTTGCAGCTGGGATGCATGGATCTGGGCCCCTACCGAAGGGTCCCAGGAACGGCTCTTGTGGGGTGTGTGTGTCTTCTTTCCCTCCCCCCCTCTGATCTCTCCCCCCCCCCTGCATCTTTACCTCTTTGTCCTCTCCGGTCGCTTGCCTCCCTAAATCGTTAATCCAGTTTTCATTCCAGCAATAAAAAGGGGGGAGGGAGACGTCTTCCTCCACCGACACACCCCTCCTCCCTTTTCTAAAACCTCCCGCCTCTCGAGGGACTCCTATTGCCACCCGCCTTTGTCTTGATGAAACTTCCGACACTTTGAGTGACGACACTTCGGGTTCCCCTTTGAACGCGCGGGCCCATAGAACTATAGTGCAGAGCAGCCTCCGCCTGCATTTCAGGATCCTGATGCGAGTCAGGCTTGTGCAAAATATGCATGGGGGAGGGGAGTAAACCTGTGCAACCTTTCCCAAAAAAGGGGGGGCTTGTGCAAAATATGCATAGGGGGGGGTTCTTTCCCTGTCCAGGATTGAACCTGGTTTCTCCTTTTGCATGCAAAGCATTGAATCTGAGACCTTCTGCATGCAAAGCAGCTGTTCTGCCACTGAGCTGCGCCCTCCTATACAACTTCATGCACCCCCCTTTTTTTAAGTGTGCATTATAACAACTCTGGACTACCCTTTAGGGTTGTCGTAAATTACTGCCGCTGCCCTGGATTGAACCTTGCACCTTCTTGCAAAATAAATGGGATTATAAGACCTTGTTTGCAGCGGGGAAGGGAATTTCAGCTTGCAATGCAGGGAGGAGAAAGAGTGGGGATCTCCTGCCACCCAACTCCTCCATCTGGGTCAACGAGCTCCGTTTCCTAGAGAGGCAGGATGTTTTGGAGGGGGGGAGGCAGTCTGGGAGGGGTCTCCAACCATATTCCCGGAAGAGAAGCAGCCGTGGAGAGGAGGAGGAGGGAAAGGTGCGGGTAGGATTTGCATCTGCAAACGGGGCAGCTGGGGGAGCAGGAGGGAAAGGGTTTCATGGGGGGGGCGGGCGTGGGGAATGAGAGGAAAACAGGGAATTGCCCCCCCCCTTTCCCTCCGGGCTTGCCTTTTGCAAGATCTACGTACTTGGAAGCAGGCGAAGACATTTTGGTGCAATCTGACTGGGACGCTGAAACAGTCTCCAGGTGACAGCTTACTCCCCCTCCCGCAATGACCAACTTGCATAAAATATTATTATTATTATATAATAATATAATCGACCACAAATATTTCATTCGGGGTTTGCTCCTACGCTCTCAAACGATGTTTTGTGCATCTCTGCACACTGGGCAGCAGGTTTGGACCCCTTGCGCACGCTTGCTCGGAATTAAGCAAGTCCTGCTGAGCTCGGGGGGATTGCAGCCCCCCCCCCAATCCTGGCTAGCGATGCTCCGGCTTTGTCTTACAACCCCCCCCACCTCCTGCCACCCCCTCATCACCCTATGACCCTTTCCTTCCTTCAGCCACTGCCCTTTCCAGGCTGCGGGGGTGGGGAGGAGATTGGGGGGGGCAGGGAAGCTGCTGCTGTGCAGTGGAAACAGCTTGACAGGAAGGGACATGGGGGGGCCGTTTGCTGTGCTGCTTTTGTAGCCCCAGAGCAGGAGAATACAGACACATTTGCGTTCCCAGAGAGGGAGGGGATTTTGAATGGGGAGGTGTGGGTTTTGTGGAATGGACAATGCCAGGGAAGATTTTTCATGTGTTTTGATTTGTTGGAAGCCTCCCAGAGTGGCTGGGGGAACCCAGTCAGATGGGTGGCATATAAATTTATTATTATTATTATTATTATTATTATTATTATTATTATGATAGCCATGTTCAAATATATAAAAGGATGTCATATAGAGGAGGGAGAAAGGTTGTTTTCTGCTGCTCCAGAGAAGCGGACACGGAGCAATGGATTCAAACTACAAGAAAGAAGATTCCACCTAAACATTAGGAAGAACTTCCTGACAGTGAGAGCTGTTCGGCAGTGGAATTTGCTGCCAAGGAGTGTGGTGGAGTCTCCTTCTTTGGAGGTCTTTAAGCGGAGGCTTGACAGCCATCTGTCAGGAATGCTTTGATGGTGTTTCCTGCTTGGCAGGGGGTTGGACTGGATGGCCCTGGTCGTCTCTTCCAGTTCTATGATTCTATGGTTTTTGGGAGCTTCCTTAGCAAGAAAGAGGCTGGTGTGAGAAGGAGGCAAAAGGAATCAATGATACTTTTGGAGGGGGAGTTGAGGGGGGAGGCAAATGGGGAGAGGTTGGTGCATTGCTCTTGTTGGAGGACTTGGCATGTGCCACTCTTGAAACCTTTGCGGAGCTTCCTCTCCACGAACTGCAAGGTTTTCTGTGGTTATTACTGCCAATTGCCTGCTTCCGAGGGTCCCCTCTTGGATTCCTTTGGTCACTAGAAGTAAGGGCACTTTTCACTTGCTTGCGCCCTCAATGTCTGTCTCTCCTCTCTGCATATCATTCCTGAATTTTGGACACCTCTCTCTCTCTGTGTGTGTGTGTGTGTGTGAGTGAGAGAGAGAGAGAGAGAAAGAGAGAGAGCTAGGAAATGTTTGCATTTTTGCCTTGTGTGTATAATACCAATCTTGCTATATTAATTTCTATGTTCTACATCAAGGTAGAGGCGGGTTTGAAACTGTGCTCGGGAGGGATGCCCTGCAGCCTATTTTGACCCCCTGGTGATTTCTCACCCTGTTCCACCTCACTGTGCTGGAATATTAAACAGTTCACACACCCCAACCCCTGGAGGGCTATAAGATGCTAATCTTCCTATCTCTGCTCACCCAAACTACAATTTTTGTTTGAGCTGAGATGGAGCCCCTGCACCCTGGTGCCCTCCAGATGTCAGCTTTCTTCCAACCAGTGAGTCTTGTCAATATTTTAGGGCTTTTCTTTATTTATAAATGTGTCAAAAGGCCAGAAAAAGGGATTTCCTGGATGGCTGTTTTGGAGCAAACAATGTGAGTTCTGCAGAGGTACTGACCATAATGCTTTCTGTGAATCCCGATTAGGTAGCTTACAGTATTAGAAAGTTCCTGTATAAAGGATGCCATCGTTCCCATTCCCTGTCTCTCCCCTGCAGGGCCAGGGATGGCTTCTCTGGAGAGCTGCTTCCTGCTCCTCATTCTCCTTCTCTCCAACAGGCAGCCTGATGGCCACAGAGACACCTTCTGGACCATCTCTTCTTACAGGTGCGGTGGGAAAAGGTGCCAGGCAGCTCCCTCAGGTAAGGAAAGAGCATCGGGGGAGGGCAGGTAGGAGTTGGTTGGGTATTACTTATGATTAATGACTGAATTCATTAGTTGCTTTATCCTGCCCAGGGCCACCAAAAGCAACCGAGAACCAAGAAACCAAACAGACAGGGATGAGGGGGATCTAAGAGAAGTTGTCTTGGCTTCTTCCAGGATCTGGTGACCTTCCAGGCCCTCTTGACCTTTGAGGAGGTGGCTGTGCATTTCACGGAGGAGGAGTGGGCTCTGCTGGATCCTGGCCAAAGAGCTCTGCACAAGGAAGTCATGGAGGAGAATGGCGAGATGGTGGCCTCTTTAGGTAAGGGCACATTTTTATGCCGCTGGACTGCTAGACGTTGAAGGTGTCAAGCAGCTCTTTGTGCCATTTATTCATGCAGAGTAGGAATAAAGCTATGTTAAAGCTATATAGTTAAAGCTATGGTTTTCGCAGTAGTGATGTTTGGAAGTGAGAGCTGGACAATAAAGAAGGCTGGTCGCCGTAGAATTGATGCTTCTGAATTATGGTGCTGGAGGAGACTCTTGAGAGTCCCATGGACTGCAAGAAGATCAAACCTATCCATTCTGAAGGAAATCAGCCCTGAGTGCTCACTGGAAGGACAGATCCTGAAGCTGAGGCTCCAGTACTTTGGCCACCTCATGAGAAGAGAAGACTCCCTGGAAAAGACCCTGATGTTGGGAAAGATGGAGGGCACAAGGAGAAGGGGACGACAGAGGATGAGATGGTTGGACAGTGTTCTCGAAGCGACTGGCATGAGTTTGGCCAAACTGCGGGAGGCAGTGGAGGATAGGGGTGCCTGGCGTGCTCTGGTCCATGGGGTCACGAAGAGTCGGACACGACTAAGACTAAACAACAACAACAACAAAACAACAAAGGTTCCAGTCCTCATTGATCTGGGATAATTTAAACAGGAGCACAGGAAGCCACACTTCATGCCAAAGCAGTTTGTAGGTCCTTTCCCCAAAATACTATGTCCCAGTGCTGCTGCGATTCCATTTAAAATATGATGCTTTTGAATTATGGTGCTGGAGGAGACTCTTGAGAGTCCCATGGACTGCAAGAAGATCAAACCTATCCATTCTGAAGGAAATCAGCCCTGAGTGCTCACTGGAAGGACAGATCCTGAAGCTGAGGCTCCAAGTACTTTGGCCACCTCATGAGAAGAGAAGACTCCCTGGAAAAGACCCTGATGTTGGGAAAGATGGAGGGCACAAGGAGAAGGGGACGACAGAGGACGAGATGGTTGGACAGTGTTCTCGAAGCTACTAACATGAGTTTGGCCAAACTGCGGGAGGCAGTGGAAGGATAGGCGTGCCTGGCGTGCTCTGGTCCATGGGGTCACGAAGAGTCGGACATGACTAAACGACTAAACAACAACAACAACAAAAGGAATAATTAAGAAAAATAGCTCGCTTGGATCCCTTCTCTGAAGAAGCGTCTATATATTCACACACATGCCCCTTGTGATAGTGGGGACCACAAGGCCCTCTCCTGCTCATGTTGCATGTCTTTATATGATCTGGATATCGTAATCCTTCCTCTTTGCCTTTGTGGACGTAGATACGGATTGATTTGAAATGACTGAGAGTTTTGTGGCCCAAAGTAGCTAATAATACCTTTTTCCTTGGCAGAATCAGACCTCAGTTCCTGTTGGGAAGAAGGACAAGATCCATTCCCCCAGGACCCCAAAGAAGGTGAGACCTCAGCAGGTAACAGTGATGGGGGGGGCTTTTGCTCCAGGAAGAGAGGGAGGAGAAGCCTGATGCCTTTATGTCCTGCTTCACATCCTCTTTGAGTGCTTTTTCCTGGCTGCTTTCTTTCCTTGAAATCTGATGGGGCTTCTTGCTTGCCTGGATAGACGACAGAGAGGAGGATGTAGCAACTCTGCTCCTGTCCAAAGATGGAATTTGCATTCGTTGTTACACCCTCTTCTGCCCCTGGCCCCACAGAGTATGAACATGCACATCTGAAGCTGCAAAAAATTGACCATGTCTGGGAGACCTTTGGCCTGATCCAGCAGGACTATTCTTCTACAGAGCAGAGATGTCATCCAGGCTGAGTTTTCCCTTCCAATGTGCTGAGATATTCCCTCAAATTCAAAATATCCTCTGTGGTTCCCTTGAATTGAAGTCAGTGTATAGTGAGATCCTCTTCCCGGGTGCCACGTGGATTCTGCTGGGTCTATGTGTCCCCTCTGCTATCACCTCAGCAGCAGATTTAAGATCTTGCCTTTCCTTGCTTTTGGGAAGGGAACCATGGCAGTAGTAGCAATAGGATTGTCTGGATATATTGTACAGTGGTACCTCGGTCCGTTCTTAACCTGAAGCACCACTTTAGCTAATGGGACGTCCCGCTCCCGCTGCACCGCTAGAACCCGATTTCTGTTCTTATCCTGAAGCAAAGTTCTTAACCTGAAGCGTTATTTCTGGGTTAGCGGAGTCTGTAACCTGAAGCGTATGTAACCTGAAGCGTATGTAACCCGAGGTACCACTGTACCTATTTACATGCCTACTTCAAGCCAGACTTTATCACTTGGGTGGGAGGAGAAGATGTTAGGAAAACATTATTCAAGAAACAGATAAAAAATTCCTTTAAGCTTCAAAGAGGGTTCCAGAATTTTTTTTAGTGTGTGGGAGTGCCACTCTTGGCTTGATTGGTGTCAGATGGAGGTGCAAATAAAGGAAGGAAGTTGCAGGCTGCAATTCCGCACAAGGAAAGCACACACACGCGCACGCACGCACACACACACACACACACACAGTTTATACCGTGCTGGAGAGATATAGTAGGCATGTAAATAGTTTGTATATATTAGTAATTGAAATGCTTGTGCAACTAGTCAAGCAATATAGAAGCTCTTGACTGAGGAATTTGACTATGACTGCTGTTCTTGTCGTTTGCCTCCGGGGAAATACTCTGCTACAAGGAGGTGCCACCACACAAGCAGAAAGCGCAGCTGAAGTGTGTGGGTGGTAAACTGCAATAGAAGATCCATTTGGATGGGGTTCTAAGGAAAGGGAAAGATCAGCAGGCACAGCTCTGCTTAGTTACAGCAGGTGGGAAGTGGAGCGGAAAGGGACCTTGAGACTGCAGCACATTCAGAAGTTAACTTCAGATTCAGCTGGACAGGGAGAGAGAGGGAGGGGGACAAGCTTGAAAAAAGGCATAAGCAAAGAACTGAGATCAATGTGTAATGAGGGTCTCTGGTTCTGCCTTGCAATTTGAATGATATTTTCTTTTTCTTGCACAAAACAGGAAATGGGCAGAAGAGCGAGAATCATGGAGAGCCATCTGTGGGGTCATCAGAAAACGTGGAGTGTGAAAAAGCAAAACAGACATTTGTAAATCAGCAATCACCCCAAAAGCATGTAGGAACCATGTTGCAAAATGGGGAAAGGAAATCCTCCACTCCTCAGGACATTGATGTCCATGTCGACCTGAATTCACATGAAGAATGCACAGGGATCAGCAGTGTGGAGTGTGGAAAGAGCTCCAGTCAGAGTGGAAGCTTCAGTTTACATCAGAGAACCCAAACAGGGGAGAAAGCGTTTCAATGCATTGAGTGTGGAAAGAGGTTGAGTAGTGCTGGTAACCTTGTTAAGCACAGGAAAACCCACACAGGGGAGAAGCCATTTAAATGCACGCAGTGTGGAAAGAGCTTCAGACAGAGTGGGAACCTGACCGCACATCAAAGAACCCACACAGGGGAGAAACCATTTACATGTATGGTGTGTGGGAAGAGTTTCACTCTCAATCACCATCTTACATTACACCAAAGAACCCACACAGGGGAGAAACCACATACTTGTATGGAGTGTGGAAAGAGCTTCTGCACCAATAGTTTCCTTATTGTGCATCAAAGAAAGCACACTGGGGAGAAACCATTTAAATGTACGGAGTGTGGAAAAAGCTTCAGCCAGAGAGGAAACCTTACTAAACATCAAAGAACCCACACTGGAGAGAAACCATTTAAATCCATGGTATTTGGAAATAGTTTAAGCCCCAATTGCCAGCTTACTTTGCATCAAGAAAACTACACAGAGGAGAAACCATTTAAATGCATGGAATGTGGAAAGAGCTTCAGTCGTAGGAGTAAACTTACCTTACACTTAAGAACCCACACAGGGGAGAAACCATTTAAATGTACGGAGTGTGGAAAGAGCTTCAGCCAGAGCGGAAACCTTACTGCACATCAAAGAACACACACAGGGATGAAACCATGTAAATCTGTGGTGTTTGGAAAGAGTTTTGGACTCAGTCATCATCTTACTTTACACCAGGGAGCCCAAACTAGGGAGAAACGGCATAAGTGCATGGAGTGTGGAAAAAGCTTTCGTGCGAGTAGCATCCTTATTGTGCATCAAAGAACCCACACTGGGGAGAAGCCATTTAAATGTACAGAGTGTGGAAAGAGCTTCAGCCAAAGTGGAAGCCTTACTGCACATCAAAGAACCCATACAGCAGAGAAACCATTTAAATGTATGGTGTGTGGAAAGAGTTTCAGTTTCAATTACTACCTTACTTTACATCAAAGAATGCACAGTGGAGAGAAACCATTTAAATGTATGGAATGTGGAAAGAGCTTTTGTTGGAGAACTACACTTATTTTACATCAAAGAGCCCACAGTGGAGAGAAACCATTTAAATGTATGGAGTGTGGAAAGAGCTTCAAACAGAGTGGAAGGCTTACCACACATCAAATAACCCACACAACTGAGAAACCATTTAAATGTATGGTTTGTGGAAAGAGTTTCAGTGTCAATTACTACCTAACTTTACATCAAAAAGCCCACATTGGGGATAAACCATATAAGTGTATGGAGTGTGGAAAGAGCTTCAGCCGGAGTACTACACTTATTGTACATCAAAGAATGCACACTGGGGAGAAACCATTTAAATGTTTGCAGTGTGGAAAAAGTTTCAGCCGACGTAGTACCCTTACAGTACATCAAAGAACACACACCAGGGAGAAGCCCTTTGAATGTATGTCGTTTGAAAACAGAAGCTTTATAGAACATCATAAAACAGACACTGGGGAGAAACCATTAGAATGTAGGGAATGTGGAAAGAATTTCCGTTGTAGAAGTGCCCTTACTTTACATCAAAGAACCCACACTGGGGAGAAACCATATGATTGCATGGAGTGTGGAAAGAGCTTTAGTCGTAGGAGTACACTTATTGTACATCAAAGAAGCCACACTGGAGAGAAACCATTTAAATGCATCGAGTGTGGAAAGGCCTTTAGGCATAGCGGAAGCCTTACTGCACATCAAAGAATACACACCGGGGATAAACCTTTTAAGTGTATGGAGTGTGGAAAGAGCTTCAGTCGTAGGACTACACTTAATATACATCAGAGAGCCCACACTGGGGAGAAACCATTTAAATGTGTAGAGTGTGGGAAAAGCTTCAGTTGTAGGAGCGCACTTACTTTACATCAGAGAACCCACTCTGGAGAGAAACCATTAAAATGTATGGAGTGTGGAAAGAACATTCAGCGGACTACAGTTACCTTACATCAAAGAATCAACATTGGGGAGAAACCATTAAGATGCATGGAGTGTGCAAAGAGCTTCAGTGAGAGTGATGACTTGACTGCATCCGGGAACCCACACAGGGGAGAAGCCTTCCAAGTAAATGGAATATGAAAAGAGCTGCAGTGGGAGCAGCAAACTTAACTTCACACAAGATAATTCACACAGAGAGAAAAACAAACAAAATACTTGGAATGTGAACAGCACTTTGTTAGCGACGGAAGGCATCACTGCGCAGGGAGGAACCAAAACAGGGAAGAAATTAGAGTGTAGAAACAAGCACCGTGGCACCTGAAAATGCATTATGATGTAAGGTTTCATCTTCCTTAAGAAGAAATTGTTAGCATTGCAACTTTTAATTGGCCAAGGCAGTCTCCCCTTTCTGCCTAATGTTCGGCCCGGCACCTACTTTATATCAAAGAACCCATACTGGCCAGAACCATTTAAATGTATGGAATGTGGAATGATCATCAGCCAGAGTAGAAACTTTATTGCACATCAAAGAATGCACATGGCATAGAAACCGGTGTGAATCCCAGAGGTGGAGAAGCAGTGAAGACAAAGCTTAGCCGCTAAGCAGAATACAGTTGTACCTCGGGTTAAGAACTTAATTCGTTCCGGAGGTCTGTTCTTAACCTGAAACTGTTCTTAACCTGAGGTACCACTTTAGCTAATGGGGCCTCCTGCTGCCACCGCGCCGCCGCCGCGCCATTTCTGTTCTCATCCTGAAGCAAAGTTCTTAACCCGAGGTACTATTTCTGGGTTAGCGGAGTCTGTAACCTGAAGCGTCTGTAACCCGAGGTACCACTGTATTAAATGGTCTCCCCATTCTGGGAAATGTGATATAACTGATTGGCTCTCCATGTACAGAAAGAGCCACAGGCCTGTCCTCCCAAAGAGAGAGTGGCGCCAGACCTTAAAATCTGAGGTACCCAATCAGCTTTCCCCTCAGCCCCCTCCATCACTTGGGTCCACACTGCATCTTCCATACCAGCCAGAAAGTACACATTGGGCTACATTTTAGTACACTAGGAATACTATATTGTTCGTGGGTGGGCTGTGATTAGTCCAGGTGCAGAGCTACACCACTCTGCTTTATTTTGTAATCAGTTTAACCTGTTTTCTTGCTGGCACCCGGTAAATAAAGTTCACAATCTGACCACCTCTTCAGTTTGTCCTGTCACTGAACCTTTTCTTGAATGCAACATTTAGTCTATTCAGAAGCACATAAAATATCAGCATAAAGGGTGTTTAGATTAAAACAGCTGCAGGTGAGGCATTCATATTAGAACTATTGCTTTCTTTCCCCATATATAGATGTCCTATGAATCAGATTTCCTTTGATCTGAAAGAGAAATTTTTGTCTCTGACAAATGTGGAGATAACCAAACATTTGGGATTCATATTACCAAATTCTCCTCTTAAAAGGGGAGATGGGCTATTCCTTTTGCCATTTTGGTAACACCAACTCAGTCTCATAAAGGATGCTTATCATAAGACGCACTTTTTCCCTCCTAAAAAGTAAGGGGAAATCTCCATGCGTCTTATGGTGCGAAGGCTCCCTGTCAAGCTTGTGGGATGTAAACACAGAGCAGTCAAACACAACATTGCTAGAGTGGACATGAAGGTGTCTCAGTCCTCCAGCCTTAACTTCCTGTTTACCTGGACTGAGACAACTTCCTCTATGTAACTGGAGATGGGTGTGGTTTCACCTGGGGAGGTTTACACAAAACCACAGGAAGCAGACCCCATCTTCCTCTTTTGCATCGTCTTTTGAACAAGCAACATCTTAGGAGAAGATGCTCTCAGCCAAGAGAGCACAAAGAGGCTTTCCTCCCTTATGGAGTTAGCTTCTACATGTAAATACATTTATCTAAGCCTGCCTGCCTTTCTGAGACTGTATGCTGTAACTCAGGATGCCTGTAAGTAAACTCTTTTATATCTTATAAACAGTACTGTGTTGTGTCTTTACTTTTAAGAGGGAAGAAGGGGAATATACCAGGAATATATATTTCTTATAGAGGCTTTAGCAAGCCTATGCAACCGTTTTCTGCTGTGTTTTAGAAAGGGAATGGAACTCTGCTAAGTTTGGAGCTTGTTAATGCAAGCTGGGATGAGATATATAAAGTAATATATCATCATCCACACCCCTAAGCATTCCCACAAAGCAAGCCACCCGCCACCCCTTCCCTGCTCTGTGAAGCAGCCCTGTTTAGGGAAGCTTTTAATGTCTGATGAATTATTGTATTTTAATATTGTGTTGGAAGCCGCCCAGAGTGGCTGGGGAGGCCCAGCCAGATGGGCGGGGTATAAAAAATTATCATCATCATCATTATCTCCGCCTCCCCCCGCCTCTGCCGCATTCAGTGAGAAGCGGGGGGCGGCGGAGGGGTGCTGCTGGTTCTTCCCTGCCAACCCCGTTTGCAAAAACAAGCCTGCTTTCACGAATGGGGTTGGGGAGCGTGCTGGTGACGGCGGCGGGGGGGGAGGAAGATCAGCCTGGTAGTGTAGCAGTGCTACTGGGCTCCCCCTTCCTCCCCTGCCCCCTTTGCCAGTGTCAGAAGGGAGTGGGGGAGGCAGGGGAAGCCCGGTAGTGATGCTGTAGCGATGCTACCAGGCTCTCCCTGCCTCCCCTGCCCCCTTTGCCGAACCAGTCCCTCCGCCGCCGCTGCTTCCTCCACTTCCCCTCCAGTGCCCCCCTCCCAGCCTTTCAGAGGAGGAAAAACAGAAAAATATTTTTTCCCTGTTTTCCTCCAGTAAAAACAAGGTGCGCCCTATGGTTTGGTGCGCCCTATGGAGCGAAATATATGGTACCTATATACTTGAGTATAAGCCTAGTTTTTCAGCACACTTTTTGTGCTTTAAAAGCTGCCCTCGGCTTATACTCAAGTCAACCATTCCTTAAGAAGTGTACAAGAACGGTGGTTCTTTACTCTCCCCAGGCAGCTTGTTCCATTCCTGAACTGCTCACATAAATGCAAACTTTAGACCCCAGAAGGCAGAAAGCCTATCAGTTAAGGAAGTATTAAAACCCCACAGGTGCTCACTTTCCCTGGCTCCTGCTTAAACAGGACAGGATCCCAGCCTTCTCTGTATAACACAAGGGAACATTGCGCTGTGGGTTAAACCACAGAGCCCTAGGGCTTGCTGATCAGAAGAATGGCGGTTCGAAACCCTGCGACGGGGTGAGCTCCACAGCAGCAAAGGAGGAAGAGGAAGGAGCAGCCCAAAGGGCTGCTTTGGGCTGCTCGTTCCTCCTCTACCACAGTGGCAAAGGTGAACCGGCTTATACTTGAGTCAATAAGCTTTCCCACATTTTTGTAGGGAAATTAGGTGCCTCGGCTTATATTTGGGTCGACTTATACTCGAGTATATACAGTAGTTGCATATTTTTCAGGTAGCTGCTGAATGTGTTGCCCTGTGTGATTTATGGGGTGTTACACCACCCTTAAAGCAGCTCGGAGACCGTGGAAGGCATGCAGGACGTAATGGAGGAACAGGTCAGTAGATTCTCCACCTTCCTCTGCTCTACTCTCTTGTAGAACCAGGAGGAGCTTGAAAAGTGAAGAGCAGCTATGACTTCCGTAGTTTCAGGCTTCATGTACGTGACCCATCAGGGGAGGAGGGGAGGGGCTCCACTGTTGCTGCATGGTGAGCTCCCGTTCCTCTGTCCCAGCTCCTGCCAACCTGGCAGTTCGAAAGCATACCAGTGCCAGTAGATAAATAGGTACCACTGTGGCAGGAAGATAAATCGTGTTTCCGTGTGCTTTGGCTTCCATCATGGAGTCCCATTGCACCAGAAGTGGTTTAGTCATGCTGGCCTCATGACTCAGAAAAGCTGTCTGTGGGCAAACACTGGCTCCCTCAGCCTGAAAGTTGAGATGAGCACTGCACCCCATAGTTGATTTTGACTGGACTTAACCCTCCAGGGGACCTTTACCTTTTACCACGAACAGTGTTCAAAACGCCAGGAAGAGAGATCCTGAGGGACATTCTTTATTCTTACTATTGTTTCCATCTGTGTCCAAACTCCCATCAGTGAAGTCCCCTTATGCAGACAGATTCCTCTAAATGTTTTAAGGAGATCCTAGTCCCACCCTTTTAAATGGGATACTAGATGGTGATATGGCCCCTGAATCCTGGACCAGAATGGTAATAATCCCCAAAAGCAGGCAAGGACCCAGAAAAAAAATGGAGTCTTAGGTGTCCCATATCACTCCTAAGCCAGGACCAGAAAAATGTTTACAGTGCTTATTATGGTGCGATTTAATAAGGGAATCACTTCATACGTTCATCCAGACCAGGTTGCGTACCAGAAAGGCAGATCTCAGATTCCATTAGATGGCTGCTCAGTGTAATTAGAAATGCTAAGACCTTCTGTCAGCCTATGACTTCTATCACGTTCGATGCCTTCAAGGCATTTGACTGTCTTGAGTGGCCCCCTTCCCCAATGACCTTGGCTCCACCAGGACTGGGATCACCCCCAGCAGCAATTCAGCAGAGCTGAGGTCTGGAGGCCTCCAGAGCTGAGCAGGTAACACAGCGAAGCCCCCCCCCCAAATACCCCCACATTTACCAGCCTCTGCCACCATGGCCATCGAAAACCTTTAATTTTTAACTTTATTATGAAGCCCTACTCCTCCACTTGTGTGTATGAGTGTGTAGGTCTGTGCAAACGTGTATCCACAAGGGGGAAACTTGGCAGTCTTTGAATTTTTTCATTCTTGGGAGGGTGTCCATTGTAGCCCTGCCCACAATCTTGATTCACTTCCCCTTTCAGTTTCTAATAATAATAATAATAATAATAATAATAATAATAATAATATATTTATACCCTGCCCATCTGGCTGGGTTTCCCCAGCCACTCCGGGGAAGGTAATACCCTGACCTCTTCGCAATGTCTTGTTAACAGATTTATTTTTTGTTCTAAACAGCCCAGATTATCCTCTTCATTGTTGTATTATAAATCCAGCTCGAGAAAATGGCGAGTCCCTCGTTTATCAACATATTTTTACACCTTTCAGTTATGGCAAATCATTCCCATGCTTTCAGCAAATTTAGTAACATATTGGGCCACGTTGGAGGCACGAGCTCCCCCTTCTCTCTCACAAGCTGTGATCCTGTTTTTGACCCCAAACAGATCAATATGGAAGTCTATATTCAATAATAATAATAATAATAATAATAATAATAATAATAATAATAATAATTTATTATTTGTACCCCGCCCATCTGGCTGGGTCTCCCCAGCCACTCTGGGCGGCTTCCATCAAATATTAAAATACATTTAAAATATCACAGATTAAAAACTTCCCTAAACAGGGCTGCCTTCAGGTATTTTCTGAATGTCAGGTAGTTGTTTATTCCCTTGACCTCTGATGGGAGGGCGTTCCACAGGGCGGGCGCCACTACCGAGAAGGCCCTCTGCCTGGTTCCCTGTAGTTTTGCTTCTCGCAGTGAGGGAACCGCCAGAAGGCCCTCGGCGCTGGATCTCAGTGTCCAGGCTGAATGATGGGGGTGGAGACGCTCCTTCAGGTATTCAAGCCTTTCACACAATGAACTATGGAGATGTTGAACAGATGGTACAAAAATACCCAAGGTAAGAAAAGCCTGCCACATAAACATTCTATTCCTAAACTACTGAATCAGCACCATGAAAAATAACAGGGTGGGAGTCAGGTTGAGAAGTCCACATAGCATAGAAATTATTAGAGCATTCATACATACTCTGGTTATCTCCCACTTGGGACTACTGCATTGCGCTCTGTGTGGGGCTACCTTTAAAGGTGACATGGAAACTACAACTAATCCAGAATGCAGCAGCTAGACTAGGGATTGGGAGCGGCTGTTGGGACCACATAACACTGATCCTAAAAGATGTACATTGGTTCCCTGTATGTTTCCGAGCACAATTCAAAGTGTTGGTGCTGACCTTTAAAGCCCGAAACAGCCTCAGCCCTGTAGACCTGAAGGAGCATCTCCACCCCTATCATCCAGCCTGGACATGGAAGTCCTCCTCCGAGGGCCTTCTGGCGGTTCCCTCACTGCAAGAAGTGATGCCTTGGATGGGAACCGGATGTGGCAGCGCTGACTTTTCCTTCCTGCTCTTTGGGTCCCTTTGGGAAATTACACACCCACCCATGCTCCATTGACTGTGGGGAGGTTGCTGCAGGCAAATCAGGATTTAAAAGTGGTGCAGGGAGGGGGGAGTGCTTGTTTCTGACCATCTATTCTGCTCCAGGATTCCTTTGACCACTCCAATTCGCAAGGGATCGTTGCCTTAGGAGAGCGAGAAAAATTCTCAGGGATGACTCACAACCAGGCCAGCATCTCTTTAATCTTCTACCCTCGGGCAGGAGATATAGAAGTATAATCAGTCGTACCTGTTGTAAATTGTCCAGGGAAACGGAAACAACGGGCATGCTCCCTGCTGGGCCAAACACCCCCCCCCCGGCCGAACTGCCGGTCGAACTTCGAAGCCCTGGAACAGCAGCAGAAACCAGAGACCTAGCTTCAGAAAGCCAGGCACTCTTTCTGTCCATTTAGCAGCAGAAGATGCACCACAGAGGCTGGCATGAGCATTATAGTTAAGCATTTATTAGGCGAACATGAGGACAAAAGAAAGCACACGTGCAGTCACCTCCATGTTCGGAAAACGAAAGAGAAAGTACAGACTGAGGAACGGAAGTTCCCAGCAGCACACTGGAACACTATACAGACATGTGACAAGTTCCCATCCTCAGTCTGTTATTAAGGTGGAATGGGAATTACAACAGTACCGACAGGCTAAAAAATAGCTTCTGTCCGTGGGCTGTTAGGCTGTTGAACGGAAAATAACAGCACCAACTGACTTGTGAGGTGGTGCGTGATCACACAGAGTGCAATTAGATCGAGCGTTTGTGTGTGTGTGGGGAGGCTTGGTTAATTTCACTGTACACAGGTTGTACATTGACAATAAAGGTATTATTATTATTATTAATTATTATTATTATTATTATTATTACAATTAAAGGTGTCCCCAGCACTCTCTTTCCTTCCTCTACAGTGGTCTTATGTTTTGGCATTTGTGGATGACTTGAAGTCAAAGTAAAGGAACAACTCAAAATATGTTTTCCACTATCTAGGTGCCCAACTAAAGATGCATCTGATCTTCTAACTCAAAAGCTGGAGGTTATTGAACTGCTTGACAGCCTAGGACTGCAAGAAGCCAAGACAGTAGGAACCAATGGTTACTGGCTTTCCAAAGAGTGAAGATGAGTCTAAACTGTAACGAACCTACCACTCACCTGTCTTGGCATAGCTCAGTTGGCAGAGCATGAGACTCCTAATCCTAATCTCAGGGTTGTGGGTTCAAGTCTCACATTGGGCAAAAAGATTCCTGGATTGCAGAGGGTTGGGCTTGATGACCCTCGGGGGTCCCTTCCAACTCTGCAGTTCTATGATTAACCATCAGTCAATAATGTGGGGGACTCACCTGGTAACTGCCCCCTATTAAATATAGTGTGCACATCTCACGGTATGCCAACTACAAAAAATCTCTACAATTTACCAGTTTATCTTGTAGTGAGTGAATATCGTCTTGGGTATAAGTTGAACAAACAACAAGCAGAGTTTTATTGACAAAAAGAAGTTTTTGAAAGAAAGTGGGTCAGGAAATGTGTTCTCCTGGGTAGAAGTCAACTTATTTACTTAAACTTTAAGATGTCTCAGGCTTAAACACAGTATTACAGTTACAGCTTCTCTTAAACTCTCTTCACAAAAAAAAGTTGTTATACTTCAGTTTCTGTTACTCAGCTATGAGGTGTTTCAGTGAAATAATACAACACAGCATCCTTCACTGATCAATGCCCTGGTCCATGAGCAAGGAGCAACTCCACTCCTGAGGTAATTCCAAAATGGCATGACAGACCCAGGGGGCCTCCTCCCCTGGTTGTGACTGGCTTGGGGGGGGGGTCTTCTCTCCCTACACGAACTGCCCCTCATGACTGCAAGGAGATCCAAGGGGAGCCTGAATTCCCCCAGGATCTACTTCTCCTGCCTCAGAGTCAGCCCTCCCAGTACACCCCATCTGTAGACCTTCCCCAGACCCTCAACCAGGTCTCCCTCTCCAAGGGTTTTTCCTTTCAGCATGGACAGTCTCCTCAGGGTGGGTGTTCAACTCAAATCAGAAACAGTTCTCCCTCAGACAAATCCTATCCTCCCCCCCAACTCCCACCTCCAAAAAAAATCCTCTCCATCTTCTCTCAAATCAAACCCTATCTACAGTAACTCTCTCCCTCAGAAATGGCTCCTTTTATTCTCCCTCCAAAATTGCTGTTGGCCAATCAGAGAGAGGCTCCATCCCTCTGATGGAATTTCTGGGGGACTGAATGGCCAGACTCTGGTCTGGCTCTGCTGTCCGTCACACTTCTGCGTGACAACAACCAATAGAGGTCAGCTGTAGGAAATTTCTGTCCCTGACCGCAACCACCAGACCTACTAAAGGTCAATACTTTGTAAGGAAAACTTCAGGAACCTGGAATCTCCATGTATCTACATCACCTTTGGGTTTCACAATATAGCAGTCTAAGAGCAGAGGTGGGAAAAACAGGAGTTTGCCTGTGAGAGGAAGAGAGTTTGGAGCTCCTTATGAAAGGGGATTCCAGGAACCAGGAACCACTTCAGACAAGGCCTTTCCCAGGATGGAAAGGAAGTGAGGGAAATCTGACAAAATAAAATTAAAAAATTCCTTCCAGTAGCACCTTAGAGACCAACTAAGTTTGTTCTTGGTATGAGCTTTTGTGTGCATGCACACTTCTATCTGAAGAAGTGTGCGTGCACACAAAAGCTCATACCAAGAACAAACTTAGTTGGTCTCTAAGGTGCTACTGGAAGGAATTTATTATTATTTATTTTGTTTTGACTACGGCAGACCAACACGGCTACCTACCTGTAACTGGAAATCTGACACTCCCTTATCCCTTTCAAAGTAGTTTAGTTCAGGCTTTAAGATATGGGGTAAGAATTTCCTTCCAAACCACCTCTCAACGGCTCATGGCCAGGTGAAGGAATAACACCTCAAAGAAAAATGAAGGCAAGAGATAGGAAACTTCAACGTCTGGAAGGGACCCATTTTATTGAGAGATAAGCTATTACAAATCGTCAGCGACTCCAAACCGAAGTTCATTTTAGTACAACTTTGAGAGGGGTTTTACAGAAAGGTACAGGCATTAGCTAATGGAAGTTATATATGTATGGGAAAGTCACAGGTCAGGGAGCTAAAATCGTTCTTCTGTCCGTTATTTTGGATATCCTGGTGTCTGACAACTAGGGAAGTAGAGTCTGTCACATAAATTTTCTATTTCTAAACTTTTTAAACAGTAGTTTGAAAGATAAGCAGGTGGGAGTCGGGGTTGAGAAGTCCACGTAGCCTAGAAACTATTAGAGCACTGATACCTATCTTCCGTCACAGAAAGGAAGATGAAGGTATGATAAATATACATATGTTCCATTCACTGTTAAGTTATATGACTTCTGTCATATGCTAAATGGGTTAACTAATTTCACAACAGACACACCAGTCCAGGCTCGACTTGACAGGTTGCAAGATGTGGGGGCAGATACAGAAGGCAGATCCAGCCCAACCCCAAAGAGAAAAATGGCTGCAGCAGCTGGTGTGGAACACTCTTTACCTCCAAGACTTTTTAATGGATCCTTCTCTAGGAGGACTTGGAGGAGCCACAGACTCTTGGGAAGGAGAGAGTAGCAAAGGATGCCTCAGAGCCCCTCTGGAGAAGGGTGACAGCACCCAAAACAGAAACACCCACCAAAGGCCATGTTTCTCTCTCCCCACCACCTTCTCTCCCCCACGGTTGCTTTTATTCATCCAGAAAAGTGGGGTGGGTGGGTGGGTTGGGTCTCTTTCACAGCCCCTCTGGACATCCCAGGAACACTTGCTTTCTTTATCCCTCTATCCCTGCTGCCACTGGAAATAATGTTTTATCTGAACATTGTGCCCTTCAGATAGCCAAGGTTGAGGAAGGGTTGTAACACTTGAATACATGGGTACAAATTTACATGCAGACACCAGAACTTCACATATACTCTGTGCATCTAACACCTGATGTATATTAAGATCTGCACTCAAACTGAAGCTCTTTCCACACTCCCATGCATTTAAACGGTTTCTTCCCATGCAAGTTGACTATTGTTTTGCAAGTTTTTCACTCTGACTGAAGCTCTTTGCACACTCCATATATTTAAACGATTTCTCGCTGGTGTATGTCTGTTGATGTTTTCTATGTGCTCCACTATCAGTAAAGCTCTTTGCACACAAAATCCTCACATTTAAATGCTTTTTTAATGTTGTGAATGTTCTCTGTGTCTTTATAATGTCCACTTTGACCAAGGCTCTTTCCATATTCCATACATTTAAATGGTTATTCTCTGGTGTGAGTTTGCTGATGATTCTTAAGGTGTACACTTCGATGGAAGCACTTTCCACACTCCATACATTTAAATGGTTTCCCCTTTGTGTGAGTCCTTTGATGGCTTCTAAGGGTTCCACTATAACTGAAGCTCTTTCCACACTCCATACATTTAAATGGTTTTTCCCCTGTGTGAGTCCTTTGATGGCCTCTAAGGGATCGACTATGACCAAAGCTCTTTCCACACTCCATACATTTAAATGGTTTCTCTTTTGTGTGAGTCCGCAGATGGCATCTAAGGGATTCACTATGACCAAAGCTCTTTCCACACTCCATACATTTAAATGGTTTCTCCCCTGTGTGAGTTCTTAGGTGTCTTTTATAATTCCCACTTTGATTGAAGCTCTTTCCACACTCTATACAGTTATATGGGTTCTCCCCCGTGTGAGTTCTTTGGTGCAGTCTAAGGTGATGACTATGACTGAAGGTCTTCCCACACTCCACACATTTAAATGGTTTCTCCCCTGTATGAGTTCTTTGGTGTGTTTTATAATTTGCACTTTGACTGAAGCTCTTTCCACACTCTATACAGTTATATGGATTCTCCCCTGTGTGAGTTCTTCGGTGCAGTCTAAGGTTTTTGGTTGAAGGGAAGCTCTTTCCACACACTATACATTTATATGGTTTCTCCCCTGTGTGAGTTCGTTGATGTAGTCTAAGGGCTCCACTATGACCAAAGGTCTTTTCACACTCCATACATTTAAATGGTTTATCCCCTGTGTGAGTTCTTTGGTGTCTTTTATAATTTCCACTTTGACTGAAGCTCTTTCCACACTCTATACAGTTATATGGGTTCTCCCCTGTGTGAGTTCTTTGATGCAATCTAAGGTATCCACTTTGACAGAAGCTCTTTCCACACTCCATACACTGGAATGGTTTCTCCCCTGTGTGAGTTTTCTGGTGTAGTCTAAGGTTTCCACTTTGACTGAAGCTCTTTCCACATTCCATACATTTAAATGGTTTCTTCCCTGTGTGAGTTCGCTGATGTATTCGAAGAGGCCCACTTTGATAGAAACTCTTTCCACACTCCATACACTGGAATGGTTTCTCCCCTGTGTGAGTTTTCTGATGTGTTCTAAGGTTTGCACTTTGACTGAAGTTCTTTCCACATTCCATACATTTAAATGGTTTCTTCCCTGTGTGAGTTCGCTGGTGTATTCCAAGGGTATCTTTACGACCAAAGCTCTTTCCACATTCCATACATTTAAATGGTTTCTCCCCTGTGTGTGTTTTTTTATGTATTCTATAATTTCCAATTTGACTGAAGTTCTTTCCACACTCAACACATTTAAATGGTTTTTCCCTTGTGTGAGTTTTCTGATGCAGTCTAAGGTTTCCACTTTGACTGAAGCTCTTTCCACACTCCTTACATTGAAATGGTTTCTCCCCCTTGTGTATTCGTTGATGCATTCTAAGTGCTCCACGCTGACTGAAGCTCTTTCCGCATTCCATACATGGAAATGGTTTCTCCCCTGTGTGAGTTGGTTGATTTTTCGTAACAGTTTTGCTCGAGTTCAAGCTCTTTTTGCACTCCATAGCTTTAGATGGTTTCTCTTCTGTGTGTGCTCATTACAATGTTACCTCTGGTTAAGTACTTTATTTGTTCCAGAGGTCCGTTATTAATCTGAATATGTTCTTAACCTGAAGCACAACTTTAGCTAATGGGGCCTCCTGCTGCGCTGCCAGAGCACGATTTCTGTTCTTATCCTGAAGCAAAGTTCTTAACCTGAAGCATCATTTCTGAGTTAGCGGAGTTCTTAACCTGAAGCGTATGTAATCTGAAGCGTATGTAACCCGAGGTACCACTGTACTGAAAACTCGGTGTGTACACTGACAGGAGCACGTTATGTACATTTTAACTTTGTCTTCATTATTCTCAATGAAATTGCAGGTGTCTCCTCAGAATTCGGATCGCGTTCTCCTTTCGGGGGAAAAGAAAATCCTTTTAGGGTTTCAAGGAAGAGGGAAAAGGAACTTAACACAAAGTTAAATTAATGTTTCTCTTTCAAATGCTGCCAATAATAGGTAAATTTGACTGCTTTGATAACTGGATAAGAGATATATTGCGATTCATATGGCAGAAAAAGCCACAAATAAAATTTTTGCTACTAACGGATAAAACTCAAAGAGGAGGTTTTGGCCTTCCAGATCAGAGATTATATTATGAAGCAGCTTGCTTTGAATGGTTAAAAGATTGATTACCTTGAACAACTCAGAAATCTTAGATCTGGAGGGCTGGAACAACCACTACGGTTGGCATGCGTACTTGTTTTTACGAAAAAGTGACTGTCCATAAAGATTTTCTGAACCACATAGTCAGGAAGTCATTATATAAAATATGGACAAAATATAGATGGCTTCTAGAATCAAAAATACCAAAATGGGTGTCACCTTCGGAGGTTCTAACAGTTAAAAAAAGGAATACAGAAATAACATGGCCCACATACCAACAACTAGTAAAGGGAAGGGATGGTGATATAAGATTAAAATTTTATGAAAAGGTTAGTAATCATTGTAACAGCTGGTTACAATATCACCAAATAGCACATAGATTTGATCAGGATAAAAAAAAGGTTTCAAACAAAAAGTGTCAAAATTATAAAGCAAACTAATACAACCCAGAAAGAAGACCATCTCCAGGATGTATAATTTTCTGCTAGAGTGGGAACTGAAGAATGAAACTAAAGAAGTAATGATAAAATGGGCAAAGGATTTTGGTCATGCAATTGAAATGGAAAGGTGGGAAAGTCTGTGAAAGGTTGATATGAACTTCACGGCCTGTTCCACAATAAAAGAAAATATGATGAAGATGCTCTGTCGCTGGTACATTACCCCAGAAAAACTAGCTAAGATCTATATAAAGCAATCAAACCTATGCTGGAGGTGTAAGAGGGAGGTGGGAACCTTTTACCACACATGGTGGGGATGTAAAATTATAAAACGATTCTGGAATGAGACATATGAGGAGTTTAAAAAATTATTTAAAATCTCATTTATTAAAAAACCAGAGTCATTTTTGTTAGGTTTAGTATCTAATGACATCCCCAGAGATAAGAAAAATGTATTCCTTTATGCGATGGCAGCTGCCAGATTACAGATAGCAAAAAAATTGGAAGGGGGAGAAAATCCCATCATTGTCTGATTGGCAAAGTAAATTTTGCGAGTTTGTAGAAATGGCAAAATTGACAGCAAGTATTAGATGCCATTCAAATCAGAAAATAATTAAGGAATGGGAAGGAACGAAGGAATACATGAAGAAATAATGCTCTGGAATTGATATATTAGTGGATAAGGTGTAAAACATGCAGAGGAAAATAAGAAAAGAATAATAAAATGAATTGGGTGATAAGTAAACAAAAATCAACACAACTAAAGGGTAGAAAGGAAAACATCGAGGTCACGCATGGGTGAGGGGGAGTGGGGGGGAGGTGGGAAAGTGGGAACGTACAATTTTATTGACACAAATTTTCTAACTGTGTTGATATTAAAGGAAATAGAAATTAAAACCAACGGTGCTTATTTGAATCCCAACCAGGGTAACTTAAGCAAGGGATTAAGGTTAGAAAATGTATTTCAATTTTGAATTTGAGTGTGGTATTTTTGAAATGTGATGTTTGTATGTGATTTGTTTTTTTTGTGACCTTGAAATAATAATAATAAAGGCACTTAACACAAAGTGAGCCTAATTAACACCACCGTCTTTTTTGAAAAGCATCTCCTAGATTTACCCTCTCCTCTCTATCTCTCCCTGAGGAAGTATGGCCCCGGAATGCGGCACCTGATCTCATGCCTGTTTTGTAATACAGAAGTATCCCAGTGGAAATTCTCTGTCCAGGAGTCTCTCACTTTCCTTTCTCCTTTGGGAAGGGTGGTTAAGCGAATTATGTGTGACACGGAAAAAGCTGAATCCGTCAAGCCTTTCAAAGGAAAATATCATTTGGAATTACCGGTATATACCAATTGTATGGAAACTGTGAAAAGTGGAAGAAAAGTGGAAGTACAGACCTCTCATTTTCTCCAGGACAATGTCTCTGTATTTTTCTGTTTCAATGGAGATGAGCTCAGACCAGTGTATCAGAGTCTCTCCTAAGTGGAATAAATAAAACAGAAGTGCTATTGATGTCCCTTGTGATTGTTAAAGTATTCAGAAATATTCATGTAGACAAGAAAGCTCATTTAACCATTAACCTGTGAGTCTCTGTAGATTTTGCAGGTTTACTTCAGAAACTGTACCAAGGACTTACCACAATTATTAGCACAAGAAAAGTTACAGCTGGACAAAATCACAGGATTCCTATAAACTATAATCCCACCCACTTACTCTCTTACAGTTTGTGTGATTGACAAGTTGACACACCTTACTTGTAATACTGGCAATCCTTGTCCTGCAACCCCGTCAGATGGGCGGCATATAAATGAACTGTTATTGTTATTCAGATGTCTACACGTAAACCCTCCAGCAATGGGCATTGTCTATCATGATCTTGGGTCCTTTACCATTGAAACCGACCAGACTGGAAAAGTGCATACATCTTTTATCTTATGATGCTGATGCACTGTATCACAGCTTGTAACTCACTCTACCAAAAAGAAGTAGTAATAAATATGATTTGAATATATCAATGATCTATGAATCCTGAAAGCATTTCCATAGCACCCTCTTCCCATATTTCTGGACTGCTGTACAACAGCATCAATGATCAGCCATGCATTGGAAAGTGAACATTGCTTCTTACCGTGATAAGTTCCTTCTCTTCAGGGAGGAAGGGGGTCCTGTGTCAGTTGTCAACACCCCCTCTCCCCTGGAAGGAAGTCAAATGTTCGAGATGTGCATGACGACCCCCTCGCCAGTTCAGTTTGTGCTTAAGCAGGCAACTGTATAGCAAGAAGTAAACAACAGAACAGGAAGAAAAAGGAGGACAACTTCTTAGGATAAAGGAACTCAGAGGTCCCACAGTGGGGCATTTTACCCTTGGGAGTTCCTAAAGGTCCCTGTAAGTGTCATATATTCCACCCAATATTGATCCGGAGCAGATCTCCAATGTATAGTTGGCAGAGCAAAAACTGAAATATGTTGCGGGATTCCCAGAAAATAGACCAGAGGCATTTCTTTTTCATTCAGCACAGCTTTACTGATACTGAAGGCAAATGAGCATAATGGTCACAAATCCAATACATTGAGTATTGACACTGTCCATAAGAAGTCCAGTTGCAGCAGACTTACAGGTAACTTAAACTTTGCCAGTACAGCGGTGGGCAAGGACCACCCACACGGAAACCCCCTTCCTGCACTAACTCAAAGCCTGAGTGTGGGGGGCGTAGTTTCTGGTAACTTAAGGAAGGTCTTTCCTCCCAGTATCTTCCTACCTTTTCTCTCCAATGGCTGGACTTGGTATTCCTGCGTCTGGAGCCCCCAGCGTCTTCTCTGAGCATCTAAGGGGGAGGGGATTTCGCTACCCGGAAATAAGTGGGTGGGGAAATGGGACCCCCCCCCCTTTTCAGGGATCTCTTCCTGTCCCTCTATCAGAGGTAGATTTCTTGGCAGGAAGGGAAAAGCTAAGGTAGCCCCTCCGGAGTTTCCCCTGCCAGAGCCCAAGATGGAGACATTTAAAAGGCCACGTGTTCCCTTCTCTCTGTTCGGCAGGGCCCCCTCCCCGGATACTTCCATTGATCCCTCAGCCCCCCAAACTTTTCCTGCCTTCCTCCCTCCGCCCGGAAACGCCCCCCCTTGGCACCGTTTCCCCCCCCCCAGCGCCCCCACCTCTCCTCCCGGAGGGGCCTCAGCAGGCGAGATGGGGGAGGGAGAGAAAGAGGGAAGGAAGGAAGGGGGGGTCTCTATGCAGGCCTCTCTCTCGCCTTTTCAGCCTTCCATTGATTCCTTCTCTCCCCCCAGGAAGAGGGGGGGCTTCAAAGCAGGATGCGTCCCGGAAACCCTGCAAGGACTTGTCCCTTTCTCTCCCCCCCCCGTCCCCATTTCACCCCTCCCTCCCCCCCCATCGCTGCATCTTTACCTCTTCCTCCTCTCCGCCCATCCGCCTCCCTTCCTCGCTCTCCCGAAGTCTTTTCCTGCAATAGAAAGAGCAGGGAGGGAGGAGTTAGTCCAGCGACGCCCCGCCCCCTTTCTAAAGCTCCTCCTTTTTGCCCATAGAGCTACGGCGGGAAAGAGCAGCCCCTCCCTGTGCTCTGATGGGAACCCGCACTGAGGATTTCCCCAGGACTTGCATGGGAGGCGCCTGGGTCGAGTGGGGGGGGGGCATCTCCTTTATGATTGAGAAGGGGGCAAGTTCTTCCCTATTCAGTTCTTCCTATACTGGATGCTCAGGGACCCTCCCAGTACCGCAAACTACAAAAAGATCTCTCCAATTTACTACACTTCATCTTGTAGTGAGGGAATAGAGACTCAGGCAGAGGTTGAACAAACGACTAGGGAAGTTTTATTTACAAAAAGTAGTTTGTGAAAGAAAGTGGGTCAGGAAATGTGCTTTCGTGTGCAAAAGTCAACTTATTTACTTCAACTGTAAATTGTCTGAGGCATAAGCAGTATTAATTAGCCTCTCTTTACTCAAGTATCAATTGTTATACTTCAGTTTCTGCTACTTAGTTATGAGAGCTGGTACAGTTAAATAATACAACACAGCTTCCATCCCTGATCAATGCCCTGGTCCCTGAGGGGCCCCCCTTCCACTCTCTAAGCAACCCCACTCTTGAGGTAATTCCAGTTTGGTCTAACAGATCCCCCCCCACCCTTGTGACTGGCTTGAAGGTCTTCCCTCCCTACACAAAGTAACCCCTCCTGACTGGAAGGAGACAGAGAGGGAGCCTGAATTCCCCCAGGATCTGCTTCTCCTACCTCAGAGTCAGCACTCCCAGGACACTCCTGTGGGAGCCAGCATGGTGTAGTGGTTAAGAGCAATAGACTTATAATCTGGTGAACCGGGTTCGCATCTCCTCTCCTCCACATGCAGCTTCTGGGTGACCTTGGGCTTACTCACACTTCTCTGAAGTCTCTCAGCCCCACTCACCTCACAGAGTGTTTGTTGTGGGGGAGGAAGGGAAAGGAGAATGTGAGCCGCTTTGAGACTCCTTCGGGTAGTGATAAAGCGCGGATATCAAATCCAAACTCTTCTTCTTCTTCCTCCCCAGACCCACAACCTCCTTTCCAAGCTGGGAGGGTTTTTCCTTTCACTATGATCTGTCTCCTCAGGGTGCGTGTTCAACTCATATTCAAACCAGTTCTCCCTCAGACAAATCCTATTCTCCCCCCCCCCACTCCCACCTCCCACAACATCCCTCACCATCTTCTATCAAATCAAACTCTCTCCCTCAGAATCGGTTCCATTTATTTTCCCTCCAAAAGTGCTGTTGGCCAATCAGAGAGGTTCCATCCCTCTGGGGGTATTTCTGGGGGACTGAATGGCCAGACTCTGGCTCTGCTGTCCATCACAGGTGTGCCAGACAACAAAGCAATACAGGTCAGCTGTAGGAAATTTCTGTCCCTAACCATAACCA
The DNA here is from genome assembly GCA_900245905.1 of Lacerta viridis. Classification (NCBI taxonomy): domain Eukaryota; kingdom Metazoa; phylum Chordata; class Lepidosauria; order Squamata; family Lacertidae; genus Lacerta; species Lacerta viridis. Next base: position 22,208 of record OFHU01001551.1, on the reverse strand, counting down.
CCAGACCTACTAAAGGTAGGATTTGGGAATCCCAATGTATCTATATCACCTTGGATTTCATGACACTGCAGTTCTAAAAGCAGAGGTGGCAAAATCAGGAGTTTGCGTGTGGGAAGAAGAAAGTTTTGGGCTCTTTTGGGGATTCCAGGAACTAGGAGCCACTTCAGATAAGGCCTTTCCCAGGAAGGAAAGGGGTGAGGGAAATCTGAAACCCGCTTTTCCATTTCGAAATAGTTTATTCCAGGCTTTAAGATGTGGGGCAAGAACTTCATTCCAAACCACCCCTCAATGGCTCATGGCCAGGTGAAGGAATAACACCTCAAAGAAAAATGCAGCCAAGAGATAGGAAAATTCAACATCCAGAAGGGACCGTTTATTGAGAGATAACGTATTGCAATAGCTTCAGCGACTCCAAACTAGAGGTTCATTTTAGGACAACTTTGAGAGGGTTTTTTGAGAAAGGTACAGGCATTAGCTCAGAGAATATATACATGTAAGGGAAGGTCACAGGTCAGGGAGATAAAACTGTTCTGTCCGTTATCTGGGGTATCCTGGCATCTACTCGTCTTACAATTTACATTTCAATCACTTATTGTCCATCTCCCTGACAACCAGACCTTTAGAAAGTCCTTAGCATACTATTAGAATAGCTCCCAACGCCTGGGAAGAAGACTCAAGGGAAGTAGAGTCTGTCACATAAATTTTCTATTTCTAAACTTTTTAAACAGTAGTTTCAAAGATAAGCAGGTGGGAGTCGGGGTTGAGAAGTCCACGTAGCCTAGAAATTATTAGAGCACTGATACATATCTTCCGTCACAGAAAGGAAGATGAAGGTATTACAAAGGGACATATGTTCCATTCACTGTTAGGTTATATGAATTCTATCATTTGCTAAATGGGATAACTAATTTTACAACAGACACACTCGTTCAGTCTCGACTTGAGAGGTTGCAAGATGGGGCAGATACAGAAGGCAGATCCAGGCCCCCCAAAGAGAAACATGGCTACAGCAGCTGGTGTGGAACACTCTTTCCCTTCAAGACCTTTTAATGGATCTTTCTCCAGGAGGACTTGGAGGAGCCAGAGACTCTTGGGAAGGAGAGAGTCTGGAGAAGTTATTGACAGCACCCAAAACAGAAACACCCACCAAAGGCCATGTTTCTCTCTCCCCACCACCTTCTCTCCCCCATGGTTGCTTTTATCCATCCAGAAAAGTGGGGTGGGTGGGTGGGTTGGGTCTCTTTCACAGCCCCTCTGGACATCCCAGGAACACTTGCTTTCTTTATCCCTCTATCCCTGCTGCCACTGGAAATAATGTTTTATCTGAACATTGTGCCCTTCAAAGAACCATTGACGAAGAAGGGTTGTAACACAATTAGTTTATCAATTATAAAAACTACAGAAGGGCTTTATGCACATTGCTTCACACTTTCTGTGTCTTCTGTGTTCATTTAGCGTATGCTCTTCAATCTGAGCAGGCTGAAAGCAAAGGGTAAGGTTACCATAACTTCCATCATAGAGCTTCAGGATGCTGATGTCAACGTGGTGTGTGCACGCTCAGAGGATGACCTCCAAACTATCCTAAATGTCTTCGCAGAAGCTTAGGAAAATCTTGGTCTGTCGCTCAAACAAAAAACCAAAGTGCTGCACCAACAAGTTTCCCTCTGCAGCGCCACAAATCCAACTCAATAGTGTAATGTTGGAAAATGTCACTTCTCCTATCTAGGCAGTTATTGTTCCACATGGGTCAACATTGATGCTGAAATCCAGCATTGCCTGAGCTTGAAATGCAGAGTGTTTGAGAACCGGGACATTTACAGGGAAACCAAAATGCTTGTTTACAAATTTATTGTACTACCCACCTTACTCAAAACAAAATAAAGAATAAAAAAATTCCTTCCAGAAGCTAAGTTTGTTCTTGGTATGAGCTTTTGTGTGCATGCACACTTCTTCAGATACATGCTCATACCAAGAACAAACTTGGAAGGTGCAGAAAATTTTGTTTTGACATGGCAACCAACACGGCTACCTACATTACTGATACTTGTGAAACGCCACTTACAAACACCATCTCCAGCAACCCCAGAGACAGGCGAACTAATATCAGGTCTGGAAGAAGCAAAGTCACCAGTGTTGACTGATTCTTCAACATCAACTTCGACGTATGTTGTGCGGATGCCTGTCGTCTTCCAGCAACTACTCTATTCCGAACTTAAAAATGGTAATGCTGGTGGTCCAAAAGATTTAAAGACTGTCTCAAGGCAAATAAAAAAAATGTAGTATAAACTTGAGTGCTCCATACGCCTTTACCAAAGGGTACTTTGAACTTCAGAACGCAAGGGAGAAATTCATGGCAAATACACCGACACCCCGCCCGGGAGTCCCCACTGTGGAAGGACTTCAGAATTGGCCTCCACAGTACTTACAGACTCATTGTTAAAACCGTGTTTATGGAAGACAATCTTACTCGGCTATGAGTGATCGCCAAAGAATAAGAATTACAACCATGGGTGTTATACGGCTGTTCCTGTACAACCAATTTAACCATCGCTGCTTACAAAGCAACACGACTTTCACCCTTTTTTCCTCAAAGCTCTATTAGCAACCACAAAACCCCAACATTTCCAACTCTCTCAACTGAAGACCGAACTTCAGCTGACTCAAAGAGCATCAGCATTCCCACACATTAGAGATTAACGCTCTCTGCAAACTGCAAACAGTTCACGACATATTATATTGCATTTTCTATTGTGAGACATTTCCTTCATTACTTGAATACAGGGACATGGGTGGCGCTGTGGTCTAAACCAAAGGGCCTAGGGCTTGCCGATCAGAAGGTGTTGTTTTGCGAGGTTTTCAAGTAGATAATAGGTACTATGACTAAAGATCTTTCCTCACTCCAACCCCAGAGTGGTCCGTGATATTTAGGGGTCCCTTTAATCGTGGGTACATATGTAGACACCAGAACTCCACTATCATCTAACAGTAAAGCTCTTTCCAAACATTTAAATGGTTTCAATCCTATTGTTTTGCACATTTAAATCTTTCCTCACTCCATATATTTAAATCCATATGCTCTTTTTCCAAACACAATCCTCACATTTAAATGCTCTTTTTTCTGGGGTGAGTTCGCTGATGATTCTTAAGGAGTACACTTTGACGGAAGCACTTTCCACACTCTATACATTTAAATGGTTTCTTTGTGTGAGTTCGTTGATGGCTTCTAAGGGTGACACTACGAGTGAAACTCTTTCCACACTCCATACATTTAAATGGTTTCTCCCCTGTGTGAGTTCTTTGGTGTCTTTTATAATTTCCACTTTGACTGAAACTCTTTCCACACTCCATACAGTTATATGGGTTCTCCCCTGTGTGAGTTCTTTGGTGCAGTTTAAGGTGTTGACTATTACTGAAGGTCTTTCCACACTCCATACATTTAAATGGTTTCTCCCCTGTGTGAGTTCTTTGGTGTAGTCTATAACTTCCACTTTGACTGAAGGTCTTTCCACACTCCATACATTTATATGGGTTCTCCCCTGTGTGAGTTCTTTGGTGCAGTCTAAGGTTTTTGGTTGAAGTGAAGCTCTTTCCACACTCCATACAGTTATATGGTTTCTCCCCTGTGTGAGTTCGTTGATGTATTCTAAGGACTCCACCATGACGAAAGCTCTTTCCACACTCCATACATTTAAATGGTTTCTCCCCTGTGTGAGTTCTTTGGTGTGTTTTATAATTTCCACTTTGACTGAAGCTCTTTCCACACTCTATACAGTTATATGGGTTCTGCCCTGTGTGAGTTGCCTGATGTATTCGAAGGGGCCCACTTTCATAGAATCTCTTTCCACACTCCATACACTTGAACGGTTTCTCCCTTGTGTGAGTTTTCTGATGTAGTCTAAGGTTTCCATTTTGACTGAAGTTCTTTCCACATTCCATACATTTAAATGGTTTCTTCCCTGTGTGAGTTCGTTGATGTGTTGTAAGGTTATCACGACGACCAAAGCTCTTTCCACATTCCATACATTTAAATGGTTTCTCCCCTGTGTGAGTTCGCTGATGCATTCTATAATTTCCACTTTGACTGAAGCTCTTTCCACAATCTACACATTTAAATGGTTTCTCCGCAGTGTGAGTTTTCTGATGCAGTCTAAGGTTTCCACTTTGACTGAAGCTCTTTCCACATTCCTTACATTGAAATGGTTTCTCCCCCGTGTGTATTCTTTGATGCGTTCTAAGTGCTCCACGCTGACAGTAGCTCTTTCCGCACTCCATACATTGAAATGGTTTCTCCCCTGTGTCAGTTTGTTGATGTTTCTTAAGAGTTTCGCTCCAGTCCAAGCTGTTTTTGCACTCCATAGCTTTAGATGGTTTCTCTTCCATGTGAGTTCATTATTGTAATTCGGGCCGCCTTCTCCTTTGGGGGGAAATAAAATACTTTTAGGGTTTCAAGGAAGAGGGAGAAGGAACTTAACACAAAGTGAGTCTAATTAACACCACAGTCTTTTTTAAAAAGCATCTCCTACATTCTCCCCTCTCCTCTCTATGGCTCCCTGAGGAAGTATGGCCAGGGAATGGGCCACCTGATATCATGCCTGTTTTGTGATACAGAACTATCCCAGGGGAAATTCTCTGTCCAGGACTCTCTCACTTTCCTTTCTCCATTTGGATGGGTGGCTAAGCGAATATGTGTGACTCTGAAAAAGCTGAATTCTAATGGTCAAGACTTTCAGAGGAAAATATCCTTTGGAATTATATACCAATTGTATGGAAGCTATCAACTGGAGAACAAAATAGATTGTTTCCTAAGTGTGGCCAAGGGTCTGATACTGATGATTTAAAGGAATAAAGATATGTTCCCCCTTAATAATAATAACAATAACAATAATAATAATAATATTTTATCATACCATGGCCATCTGGCTGGGTTTCCCCAGCCACACTCGGCAGCTCCTAACAGAATTTTGAAAACACGATAAAACATCAAACATTAAAAACTTCCCTTAACGGGGCTGCCTTCAGATGACGATATAACAACACTCAGAAGGGATTGATGGCTTGCTTATAGATGTAGACTTTGTTTGTAGAAACATATTGACATGTGGAATGAGTTCATAGAGAATGTAGTACATTTCTATTGACCATATATATAGTAGGAGAATAATATTATGGTATTTTTTGCATTTTTATCTTCTCTCCCTTTTATCACTTAATTTCCTATAACTGAAATTATTTCAGTCAGTTACTTCCCAGCTAGTAGCATTCTTCTCCATCCACCTTCAAAGGCATTATTCATCTGAATCCCAGGGTGTGGGAATCCCGGGTGGGGAGGAAGCTTTTGCCCTTAGGCCCTGCTGGTGAGTTTCTCCTGGGCTGGTCACTCTGAGAACAGGATGCTGGAAAAGAGGGGGTCCTCCTGTGTTGGGGACTGGCATAAAAACTAGGTCAGGTGTTCTCAGAAAACCACTATGTTCATTACTGCATGATGAGAGTTTTTGTCAGTTGTCCACCACCTGCAAAGTCAAAGAAATGAAGTCCTTTGGCCTGCACAGTTTCCATGGAAATGGAAAAAGTGAAACTGAATTTAAGAGAAGAGTCTGTGCACCGTGACTTGCTGGCTCACACTTTCCATCTGGATTGTGACTGTTTCAGGACTGAGAGTGAAAGATTTTCAAGCATTCAGATGTAATTTGATAGTAGTAAACCATTCTACTTGAAGCCTGGAATGTCATGTGGATCTCTACCTCTCCTTCGTGCTTCAGTTTCCTGCGCTCTGAATGCTGCTGCATGTGCGAACTTTGCTGAGAGGCCAGTTTGGGGAAATAGTATTGGACCCAAGTAGTCAATGAATTATGAGCGAAATAACAATATCCTTTCATATCCTACAAATCTGGAAGGGCTCTTTCTACGTTCCTACACACTGAAATGAGACACACAAAGATACTGTCAGGGTTGAGCCAGATGAGGAGGAGTGGTGGCAAGCCCCCCCTGGTGAGGCTGCACCCACGGAAGAACCTGGGGAAATGGAGGAGTTCGTACCTGGAGAAGACTGGTGGCGGCACTCCTCGGAAGAGGAAGAGTCAGATGGAGAGGGGGAAAGACCAGAACAGGAGGAGGAGGAAGTCGAGCCAGAATCAGGCCCTTGTGAGGAGAGAAACAGCCCTTCCCCTCCTCCCTTCTCAGCTGTAGAGCGTAGAGCTGAGAGACGCAGGGAACAATTAGAGGCAGCTGCAACTCGTAAGAGACGTGGTTGCAGGCCAGCTACTTAAGAAAGGCTAGCTCCTCCCTTCACTAGCACCTGCAACTGATATGCTGAGTGCGTGGTTGCTCTTGCTCGTTGTTCCTGACTCCTGGCTTGTTCCTGACCCTCGGCTTGTTCCTGGCTCCTGGCTTTTCCTGACTGACTTGGCTGGTTCCTGACTTGGACTGTTCTGACTTCGGCTTCTCCTGACCCCATACTGATACCTGACTTCAGCTGGCTTCTGACCCGGACTGTTCGACCTTGGCTCATCTGACTGACTGCTGCACTTCAGCAGGCCAACTTGTTGGCGCCCTAACAGATACAGTCTCACAGAAAAGTGGAAGTACAGACCTCTCAATTGGTCCAGGACAACGTCTCTGTATTTTTCTGTTTCAATGCAGATGAGCTCAGAGTGGTGTATCACAGTCTCTCCTAAGTGGAATAAATAAAACAGAAGTGCTATTGATGTCCTATGTGATTGTTAAAGTATTCAGAAATATTCATCTTTAGAAGCAAAGCCAAAAGTATCTGGCAGCCAATTAAAGTCCAATAAAGATATGATGACTCTTGTTCTTGTGGGCAGTAGTCCGATGATGTAGACAAAAAAGCTCATTTCACCATTAACCTGTGAGTCTCTGTAGATTTTGCAGGTTTACTTCAGAAACTGTACCAAGGATGTACAATTATTAGCACAAGAAAAGTTACAGGTGGACAAAATCACAGGATTCCTATAAACCAGGCATGTCCAACAGGTTGATCGTGATCTACCGGTAGATCGCCAGGAAGTTTCTGGTCGATCGCCCGTAGACGTAGTTTCCTTAGTGATCGGGAAGCCTAAAAGGGGGGGGGCTCTTCCCCCTAAAAATAGCTCTTTCTCCCCCTCCCAAAATCTCAATAACAATGGGCAATTGCAATTGCAGGGAGAGCTCCTTCCCTCTTGCTGACAAACAGCTGGCCACTCTGTGTGTGTGCGTGCTGCGCAGGCTGTTTCCCCCTCCCTCATCCCAATAATGAGCTGGCGTGCCTATCAGAGACCTGATCCTAACCTGCACCCTGCTTTCCAGTGTGGAGCTCTGTAGGTCTCCTGCATCGTGACTAGGAAGGTCTTAGACCTTGCCTGGGATCTCATCCTTCCTCGTCTGCCTGCTTTTTTGTATCCACGCTGCATAGTGCTGGCAAGAGAGGAACAGGCGTCTGTCCCAGTTTCTGCATTTGCGGGGCTTCGTCGTTGCAAGGGAGCTTGGGAAACTGAGTTCCCTTGCATGGTGAGTCGTTCCTTTGCGAGGGCTGAGGATCCTGGGAAACTGAGTTAGGGAACAACAGATTGGTTCAAAATTGGGAAAGGAGTACAACAAGGCTGTATATTGTCTCCCTGTTTATTTAACTTATATGCAGAATTCATCATGCAAAAGGCTGGACTGGATGAATCCCAAACCGGAATTAAGATTGCCGGAAGAAATATCAACAACCTCAGATATGCTGATGACACAACCTTGATGGCAGAAAGTGAGGAGGAATTAAAGAACCTTTTAATGAGGGTGAAAGAGGAGAGCACAAAATATGGTCTGAAGCTCAACATCAAAAAAACTAAGATCATGGCCACTGGTCCCATCACCTCCTGGCAAATAGAAGGGGAAGAAATGGAGGCAGTGAGAGATTTCACTTTCTTGGGCTCCATGATCACTGCAGATGGTGACAGCAGTCACAAAATTAGAAGACTCCTGCTTCTTGGGAGGAAAGCAATGACAAACCTAGACAGCATCTTAAATCAAATCCACCCTGGTCTTATGATCATGTGTAACTAGAAAAGTTACAGGTGGACAAAATCACCGGATTCCTATAACCTATAATCCCACCCACTTACACTCTTACACAGTTTGTGAGATTGGCAAGTTGACACACCTAGCTTGTAATACTGGTTATCCTCATCCTGCAACCCAGTCAGATGGGTGGCATATAAATGAACTGTTATTGTTATTCGAATGCCTAGATGTAAACCCTCCAGCAATGGGCACTGTCTATCATGATCTTGGGTCCTTCACCACTGAAGCCCACCAGACTGGGAAATTGCATACATTTATTATCTTCTGATGCTGATGCACTGTTTCACAGCTTGTAACGCACTCTAACAAAAAGAAGTAATAAATATGTTTTCAATATATCAACGATCCGTGGATCCTGAAAGCATTTCCATAGCACCCTCCACCCATATTTTTGGACTGCTGTACAACAGCATCAATGATCAGCGGTGCAGTGGAAAGTGAACACTGCTACTTACCGTGATAGTTTCCTTCTCTGCAGGGAGGAAGGGGGTCCTGTGTCAGTTGTCAACACCCCCTCTCCCCTGGAAGGAAGTCAAATGTTCGAGATGTGCATGACGACCCCCTCGCCAGTTCAGTTTGTGCTTAAGCAGGCAACTGTATAGCAAGAAATAAACAACAGAACACGAAGAAAAAGGAAGACAACTTCTTAGGATAAAGGAATTATTCAGTGGTCCCACTGTGGGGCATTTTACCCTGGGGAGCTCCTAAAGGTCCCTGTAAGTGTCATACATTCTACCCAATATTGATCCGGAGCAGATCTCCAATGTATCGTGTTATGTATTGGGTTTAACACAGCGTAGGTGGACGAAGGTTCTAATGGCAAGCTCTGTCAACTGTCAACTGCCAACTGGCACTTCTTGCTGGGGCTTTCAGAGTGTGTTCTTGTTTAATATGGGAGTGAGCTGTTGAATAAACGAAGTTACATTGGGCTTCTGACTTTTCCTGAATATTTAATATATAGTTAGCTTTACTGCTACTGAAGGCAATTGAGCAGAACGGTCACAAATCCAATACATTGAGTATTGACACTGTCCATATGAAATCCAGTTGCAGCAGACTTAACTTAAACTTACAATAACTTATAATAAGACTAAAGCTTAACACTAAGCATACTATGTACCAGGGCTACTCTCTTTAAAGTTTGACCTCCTGCCAGTACAGAATTGGGCAAGGACCACCCACACCGAAACCCCCTCCCTCCACTAACTCAAAGCCTGTGTGGAAGGGGGGTAGTTTCCGGTAACTTAAGGAAGGTCTTTCCTTCCAGGATCTTACTACCTTTTCTCTCCAATGGCTGGACTTGGTATTCCTGCGTGCGTCTTCTCAGAGCATCCAAGGGGGAGGGGATTCCGCTACCCGGAAATAAGTGGGTGGAGAAATGGGACCCCCCCCTTTTCAGGGATCTCTTCCTGTCCCTCCATAGATTCCCCTGCCAGCGCCCAAGATGGAGACATCTCTTCCAAAAGGCCACATGCCCCCCCTATCTCTGTTCGGCAGGGCTCCCCCTCCCGATGCTTCCATTGATCCTTTAGCCCCCCCAACTTTTCCTGCCCTCCTCCCTCCGTCTCCCCTGCGCCCAGAAACCCCCCTTGGCACCGTTCCCCCCCCCCAGCGCCCCCACCTCTCCTCCGGAGGGGCCTCAGCAGGCGAGATGGGGGAGGGAGAGAAAGAGGGAAGGAAGGAAGGGGGGGTCTCTATGCAGGCCTCTCTCTCGCCTTTTCAGCCTTCCATTGATTCCTTCTCTCCCCCCAGGAAGAGGGGGGGCTTCAAAGCAGGATGCGTCCCGGAAACCCTGCAAGGACTTGTCCCTTTCTCTCCCCCCCCCGTCCCCATTTCACCCCTCCCTCCCCCCCCATCGCTGCATCTTTACCTCTTCCTCCTCTCCGCCCATCCGCCTCCCTTCCTCGCTCTCCCGAAGTCTTTTCCTGCAATAGAAAGAGCAGGGAGGGAGGAGTTAGTCCAGCGACGCCCCGCCCCCTTTCTAAAGCTCCTCCTTTTTGCCCATAGAGCTACGGCGGGAAAGAGCAGCCCCTCCCTGTGCTCTGATGGGAACCCGCACTGAGGATTTCCCCAGGACTTGCATGGGAGGCGCCTGGGTCGAGTGGGGGGGGGGCATCTCCTTTATGAGAAGGGGGGGGGGCATCTCCTTTATGATTGAGAAGGGGGCAAGTTCTTCCCTATTCAGTTCTTCCTATACTGGATGCTCAGGGACCCTCCCAGTACCGCAAACTACAAAAAGATCTCTCCAATTTACTACACTTCATCTTGTAGTGAGGGAATAGAGACTCAGGCAGAGGTTGAACAAACGACTAGGGAAGTTTTATTTACAAAAAAAAGTTTGTGAAAGAAAGTGCGCCAGGAAATGCGCTTTCGTGTGCAGAAGTCAACTTATTTACTTCAACTATAAGCTGTCTGAGGCTTAACCACAGTGTTACTTAGCCTCTCTTTACTCAAGTACCAGCTGTTATACTTTAATTTCTGCTACTTAGTTATGAGAGGTGGTACAGTTAAATACTACAACACAGCTTCCTTCCCCGATCAATGCCCTGGTTCATGAGGGGCACTTTTCCTCACGCCCCCTTCCACTCTCTAAGCAACCCCACTCCTGAGGTAATTCCAAGTTGGTCTAACAGACCCAGGGGATCCCCCCCCCCCTTGTGACTGGCTTGGGGGTCTACTCTCCCCACACGAACTGCTCCCCCCCCGACTGGAAGGAGACCCAGGGGGAGCCTGAATTCCCCCAGGAACTGCTTCTCCTGCCTCAGAGCCAGCCCTCTTAGGACACTCCTGTGGGTAGACCTTTCCCAGACCCCCAACCTCCTAGACAAGCTGGGAGGGTCTTTCCTCAGGGTGGGTGTTCAACTCAAATCAGAACCAGTTCTCCCTCAGACAAATCCTATCCCCCCCACTCCCACCTCCAAAAACCCCTTCTCCATCTTCTCTCAAATCAAACTCTCTCCCTCAGAAATGGCTCCATTTATTTTCCCTCCAAAAGTGCTGTTGGCCAATCAGAGAGGCTCCGTCCCTCTGGTAGAATTTCTGGGGGACTGAATGGCCAGACTCTGGCTCTGCTGTTCATCACATGTCTGCCAGACAATAAACCAGTAGAGTTCAGCCGTAGGAAATTTCTGTCCCTGACCACAACCACCAGACCTACTAAAGGTCAATACTTTCAGAGGAAAACCTCAGGATTCGGGAATCCCCACATATCTACATTGCCTTGGGTTTCACAATATAGCAGTTCTAAGAGCAGAGGTGGTAAAATCAGGAGCTCGCCTCTGTGAGGAAGAGTGAGGAAGAGTTTTGGGCTACTTTGTGAAAGTTCATTGCAGAAACTAGGAGCTGCTTTGGAGAAGGCATTTCCCAGGAAGGAACGGGGTGAGGGAATATTTGACAGCCTCTTCATTTCACACGATCTTAACCTTGTGTCCGTAGCTGACTGTGAAGGCCAATTCTGGATCCACACATCCTTCCACAGTGGGGAACTGAGGCGTAGTTAGGGTGCCAAAAAGTGGAGGGTGGCACTTACCATGCCCGAGATACCGTGTTTCCCCTAAAATAAGACACCGTCTTATATTTTCCCCCTCAAAAAAACACAGTATGGCTTATTTCCAGATGTCTTATTTTAACCGCTCAGCGTTGGTACGCTGCATAGCCACACCTCTCCAGGCCGTCTTAAGGGAGAGGCGCCGCGTCACTATGTCTTATTTTCAGGGTATGGCTTCTATTTCACAAATGCGTAGAAATCCTGCTACTGCTTATTTTATGGCTATGTCTTATTTTAGGGGAAACAGGGTACCGATAACTCCTGGGAGTGACGCAGTGGCTTGGGCACAGGCAAGCTCCGCGCTGTCAGAAAAAGTAACCCAGGTCTGCAGGGTGCTGGAGCAGAACAGGCCTCAGGCACTGATATTCTTGTGTGCCCTGCCCTGCTCTGGGTCCCCCAGTGGCTAGCTACACCACTGGTGGGGACATAGGTTTCCAGGTGGGAGTTGGTTGTGGTGAGGGTTTGCCATACATGTTTGCCTCTTAGCACACTTCCCTCTTTCATCATGAATTTGAGCGCTTTCCAAGTTCATGACACCTTTGCTAAAGGCTGTTCTCCAACTGGAGCACTCATAGGCCAGAGTTTCCCAAGTGTCGGTGTTTATACTAAATATTTTCAAAGGTTAATGTCCAAGGGAGGGAATAACACCTCAAAGAAAAACACAACAGAGGGATAGAAAAGCTCAATGTCCGGAAGAGACTCAGTTTATTTTCAGATAAGCTGTTGCAATAGCATCAGCGATTCCAAACAACTTTGAGAGGGTTTTTCAGAAATGTACAGGCATTAGCTCATAGAAGTTATACATAAGAAGGAAGGTCACAGGTCAGGGAGCTGAAACTCTTTTTCTGCCCATTATCTTGGGTGTCCTGGTGTCTCGGAATTTTAGGATTATCGTTTCACACACTTTTTGTCCGTCTACCATTCCTTAGCATCCCATTCCCATAGCTTCCTACGCCTGGAAAACTCAAGGTGGGAACAGTTGGTCACATAAACGTGCTATTTCTAAAACAGTTGTTAGAATGATAAGGGGATGGGAGTGGGGAGTTCAGAAGTCCACATAGCATAGAAATTCTTACATTACATAGATTCCATCACAGAGAGTAGTTGCAGATATTACAAAAATACATAATTTCATTCAGTGCTAAATTATATGAAATCTATTGTTTGCTTGTTAAATGGGTTAAGTAACAGCCTCCAGCACAACATGATCCAAGGGGAAAGGGAGATTCGTGTCCACCACCATCGCGCTGCCTGCTTCAAGCTGCTACTTGAGTGGCTCTGACAGTGACGGTCTCAGATCTTCTGAGGCACAGATGTGCAGCCCAGCCACAGAGAGGAGGGTCTGGGTGCCGGGGCTCAAAGCTTTCTGTCTTTAATCCTTTCTTCCTGCTGCCACAAGAGATAATGTTTTATCTGAACATTGAGTCCTTCAAATAAGCAAGAATGAGGAGGAGTTGTAGCACAATCACCAATTACAAAAAGTATACAGGGGTTCCAACATTTACTTTATGTACATAAGAAGATTGCTTCACTCATTCTATGTCTTATTTGTTCATTTAGTGTAATTACAACAATAGGTGTTATACGGTTGTTCGTATACTACTAATTTAACCAACCATGCTTCCAAAGCATCACGACTTTCACCCTCGAATTTCCACAGTGCTCTATTAGCAACCCCAAAACACCAACATTTCCAACTCTCTCAACTGAAGACCGAACTTCAGCTGACACAAAGAGCATCAACATTCACCACCAGCATTGCAGATTCACGTTCTCCGCGAACTGCAAACAGTCCATGAGCTATTATATTGCATGTACTATTGTGAGACATTACCTTCATTCCTTTAAAACATGGGTACAACTTTACATGCAGACACCAGAACTTCACATATACTCCTTCCACACTCCATGCATTTTTAATTTTTTTAAATAATCTTTATTAAAAATTATATCGAAACATACAAATAAAACATTCAAACAAAAAAACAAGCAAATAAAACATTAGAAAGCACCACAAAAGAAATGAAAAACCATTCAATATTCCTAACAAACAAGAAACTGAAAAATCGAACAAAACAAACCATACATACATTCAACACTCATTCCCATCCACTTGTCATCTTCTCGGGTTATTTCGTTAAATCATATCATTACTGCTTTCCGTTACCACTAAACCAATATATATGGTGAAATTAATATATAATTCATCCAATATCCCCAATAAAAAGGCTTCTGGATTTTTCTTGATATTATATTTCAAATTTTTTTTTATTTCCTCAAAAACCTGATTCCAATTTTTTTTTTATTTTCCCACAGTGCCACCACATATGTATGAATGTCCCTGTCTCCTTCCCGCACCTCCAACATAGATTATCTTTAGTTTTTTTTACATTTTATGTAATTTGACCGGAGTGATATACCATTTCTAAAACATTTTAAAGATATTTTCTTTGATCCCCTCTGAAGCCGTAAATTTCCAGTAATCCCTCAGCGATTTCCCCCATTGTTTTAACTGTATAGTTTTCCCCAAATCAATTGCCAATTAATCATTGTCTCCTTCACCATTTCATCCTTGACTTCCCATTCAAGCAACAGATTGTACATTTTAGAAATAATTTTATTATTTTGTAATAAATGTATTTCTAAAAAAGGTTCATCCAGGAAGCCTTTTTGTGTCCTGTCCTTATTAAACTTACTATTTATTTGATGGTATTGTATCCATCCAGTCAAATATTGTTTAATCTCTTCATATTTCTTCAGCCTGAGCTTCCCTTCTTTTCCCTCTAATAAGTCTTTATACTTCCCCCAGTTACCTTCCGAATTTGCCTTCTTCACTGTAATGATTTCAATGGGTGACAACCAATTGGGTGTTTTTGGTTCAAGAAGATTTTTGTGCTTTTCCCAGACTCTCAAAAGGGATTTTTTAATAAAGGCTTTGCACCTTCACTTTATCTCCCCCCAAATAGGCATGCCATCCATGCATTTAAATGGTTTCTTCACATTCGAGTTCAGTAATCTTCTGAGAGGTTTTCACTCTAACTGAAGTTCTTTTCATACTCCATAAATTTAAATAGTTTCTCCCCTGTGTGAATCCACTGATGTTTTCTAAGCGCTCCACTATTAGGTAAGCTCTTAGCACACACAACCCACACATTTAATTTCCTCCTCCCATGAGTTTGTTTGCTGATGTCTTTTAAAATGTCCAAATTAACTGAAGCTCTTCCAACTCTCTATAAATGAGTTCATTGATGCATTTTAAAATGTCCACTGACTGAAGCGCTTTCCACACTCCATTCATTTAAATATTTTCTAGCGTATGAGTACGCTGATGTCTTCCAAGTTTTCCACCTTGACCAAAGCTCTTTCCACACTCCACACATTTAAATGGTTTCTCCCGTGTGAGTTCGCTGATGGTCTCTGAGATGCCCATTATTACGGAAGTTCTTTCCACACTCCATACATTTAAACGGTTTCTCCCCTGTATGAGTTTGCTGATGGCTTCTGAGGTTCCCATTATCAATGAAGTTCTTTCCACACTCCAAACATTTAAATGGCTTCTCCCCTGTGTGAGTTCGATGATGTTTTTGAAGGTCTCCACTCCGACTGAAGCTCTTTCCACACTCCATACATTTAAATGGTTTCACCCCTGTATGAGTTCGCTGATGCATTTTAAAATGTCCACTTTGACTGAAGCTCTTTCCACACTCGAAACATTGATATGGTTTCTCCCCTGTATGAGTTCGCTGATGCATTTTAAAATGTCCACTTCGACTGAAGCTCTTTCCACACTCGAAACATTCAAATGGTTTCTCCCCTGTATGAGTTCGCTGATGTAGTCTAAGCGTACTGCATTCACTGAAGCTTTTTCCACAATCCATACATTTAAATGGTTTCTCCCCTGTGTGAGTTCGATGGTGAATTTTAAGGGTTCCACTTTGACTGAAACTCTTTCCACATTCCATAAATTTAAATGGTTTTTCCCCTGTGTGATGTCTTTGGTGTAGTCTAAGATTTTTGGTTGAAGTGAAGCTCTTTCCGCACACTATACATTTATAAGGTTTCATTCCTGTGTGAGAGTGCTGATGTATTCTATAATGCCCACTTTGACTGAAGCTCTTTCCACACTCCAAACATTTAAATGGTTTCTCCCCTGAGTGAGTTCGCTGATGATTTCTAAGGTCTCCACTTTGTCTAAAGCTCCACACTTTCCTCCCCTGTATGAGTTTGCACTCTGAGGTTCAAACATTTAAATGGCTTTCTCCCCTGTGTGAGTTCGATGATGTTTTCGAAGGTCTCCACTCTGACTGAAGCTCTTTCCACACTCCATACATTTAAATGGTTTCTCCCCTGTATGAGTTCGCTGATGGGTTCTGAGGTGCTCATTATCACTGAAGTTCTTTCCACACTCGAAACATTTATATGGTTTCTCCCCTGTATGAGTTCGCTGATGCATTTTAAAATTTCCACTTTGACTGAAGCTCTTTCCACATTCCATACATTCAAATGGTTTCTCCCCTGTATGAGTTCGCTGATGTAGTTCTAAGTTTCCCATTATCACTGAAGCTTTTTCCACAATCCATACATTTATATGGTTTCTCCCCTGTATGAGTTCGCTGATGCATTTTAAAATGTCCACTTTGACTGAAGCTCTTTCCACATTCCATACATTCAAATGGTTTCTCCCCTGTATGAGTTCGCTGATGGGTTCTGAGTTTCCAGTTATCACTGAAGCTCTTTCCACACTCCAAACATTTAAATGGTTTCTCCCCTGTGTGAGTTTTCTGATGTATTTTATAGTGTCCATTTTGACTGAAGCTCTTTCCACACTCCAAACATTTAAATGGTTTCTCCCCTGTGTGAGTTTGCTGATGTCTTCTAAGGTTTCCATTTTGACCAAAGCTCTTTCCACACTCCAAACATTTAAATGGTTTCTCCCCTGTGTGAGTTCGTTGATGTATTGTAAGGCTTCCCTTTATACTGAAGCTCTTTCCACACTGCATACATTTAAATGACTTCTCTCCTGTTCGAGTTTGTTGATGTTTCATAGGAGTTTCACTCCAGTTCAAGCTCTTTCTGTACTCCATAGTTTCATATGTTTTCTCAACTGCTTGAATCACTGATGTTAACTAAGTGCATACACTGGCCGAAGCATATGACACACATTTTAATGTTCTCTTCACTATTCCCAGTGAAATTGCAGGTAGCCTCTCAGAATTCTGAATGCCTTCTCTGTTGCCTGCTTGCGAGTGGAGAAAAAAATTCTGTTAGCGTTTCAAAGAAGAAGAAAAACGAACTTTTTCATTAAACATCTCCTAGATTCTTCCCTCTGCTCTGTCTAGGACTCTCTCACTTTCCTTTCTCCTTTGGGGTGGGAGGCTAAAGGAATATGTGTGACAATGAAAAAGCTGAATTCTAATGGTGAAGACTTTCAGAGGAAAATATAAGGGTTGCATGTGAGCTGTCAACTGGATAACAAAAGTGGATTATGGGTTTCCTAAATGTGCCCAAGAGACTGATATTGATGAACTGGAGGAATAAAGATAAGTTCCTCTTTAATTAATAATAGCTGTTTTTGTTTTTGTTGTTGTTATTTCTACCCTTGCCATCTGGCTGGGTTTCCCCAGCCACTCTGGGCGGCTCCCAACAGAATATGAAAAACACGGTAATACATGAAACATTAAAAACTTCCCTAAATAGGGCTACCTTCAGATGAACTGATGATATGACAATACTCACAACGGATGAATGGATTGCTTAAAGACGTAGACTGTTTGGATAAACAGATGTTTGGAATGAGTTCATAGAGAATATAGTAGGTTTCTAACATACACCCATTATCTTTTGATGCTGTTGGATTGTATCACAGGTTGTAACTCACTCTACCAAAAACCTGAAGTAATAAACATGATTTCAATATATAAATGATCTATAAACCCCAAAAGTATTTCCATAGCACCCTTCACTAGAGATGTAAAATTTTTAAAAATCCAGAAGTAACAATTATATTTCCTCTCCACAGTATTAAAAAAAAAACATTCTCATAAAAAGAACTGAAGAAGGAAGTGGGACTAAGTTTCAATGAATGGGCATGAAATTTAATCAGAATCATTTTCTGAGCTGTAATTAAGTATATACTTTCAGGCCCTTTTTGTTGCTCTATATTTTCTTCCAGTGCTTTGAGGCCTAGTGAAGAGGAACAGAACCAATGCATACCACACACATGCAAAAACAAAACTGAAACCTTTTTCTTTTCTGGTGACAACAGCACCTCCTAAAGGAAGAAATGTATCTTGTTCTTGCATTGGAGAGTTCAGTTTGTAACCTAGGACTTGCTTGTCCTCACAGAAATTAGAATAATCTGATACCATACATATTTTTTAGAAATGATTTATAAAATATTTGAACCCCTTATCTTAAAATATTTTATTCATCATGTTAAAATAAAACATTCCATAATCTATTTTTTATTTTTTCAATTTTTTCAATTTTTCGGGGAAAAAAACAAAAAAGGCTTCAGGAAAAAAATGGGGAAAAAATCCCCCCGAATTTTTCTGGGGGTTTTCCAGGCCTTCATATCTCTACCCTTCACCCATATTTTTGGAATGCTGTACCCCTTCATGGATCACTGCCTTGTCGTGGCGAAGGGGCTTGAATTACTCAGGGAAGCTATGGACAGGTCAAGATGGACAGGTCATAGTGGAGAGTTTGGACCAAACGTGATCCACCTGGAGAAGGAACTGGCAAGCCACTCCAGTATCCCTGCCAAGAAAACTCCATGGACAAAGACAACAGGCATATAAAAGATATGACGCTGGAAGATGAGCCCCTCAGGTCGGAAGGCGTCCAACATGCTACTGGGGAAGAGCGGAGGACAAGTACAAGTAGATCCAGAGCTGATGAAGCGGCTGGGCCAAAGCCGAAAGGACGCTCAGTTGCGGATATGCCTGGAAGCGAAAGGAAAGTCCAATGCTGTAAAGAAAAGTATTGCATAGGAACCTGGAATGTAAGAACCATGAACCTTGGTAAGCTGGATGTGGTAAAAAATGAGATGGCAAGAATAAACATTGACATCCTAGGCATCAGTGAACTAAAATGGACAGGAATGGGCGAATTCAGTTCGGATGACTATCATATCTACTACTGTGGGCAGGAATCCCGTAAAAGAAATGGAGTGGCCCTCATAGTCAACAAAAGAGTGGCGAAAGCTGTACTGGGATGCAATTTCAAAAATGATAGAATGATCTCGATACGAATCCAAGGCAGACCTTTTAACATCACAGTAATCCAAGTTTATGCACCAACTACCAGTGCTGAAGAAACTGAAATTGACCAATTCTATGAAGACTTACAACACCTTATAGAAATGACACCAAAGAAGGATGTTCTTCTCATTATAGGGGATTGGAATGCTAAAGTAGGGAGTCAAGAGATAAAAGGAACAACTGGCAAGTTTGGCCTTGGAGATCAAAATGAAGCAGGGCAAAGGCTAATAGAGTTCTGTCAAGAGAACAAGCTGGTCATCACAAACACTCTTTTCCAACAACACAAGAGACGACTCTACACATGGACATCACCAGATGGGCAACATCGAAATCAGATTGATTATATTCTCTGCAGCCAAAGATGGAGAAGCTCTATACACTCAGCAAAAACAAGACCTGGAGCTGACTGTGGCTCAGATCATCAGCTTCTTATAGCAAAATTCCAGCTTAAACTGAAGAAAGTAGGAAAAACCACTGGGCCAGTAAGATACAATCTAAATCAAATTCCTTATGAATACACAGTGGAAGTGAAGAACAGGTTTAAGGATTTAGATTTGGTGGATAGAGTGCCTGAAGAACTGTGGATGGAGGCTCGTAACATTATACAGGAGGCAGCAACGAAAACCATCCCAATGAAAAAGAAATGCAAGAAAGCAAAGTGGCTGTCCAATGAGGCCTTACAAATAGCGGGGGAGAGAAGGCAAGCAAAATGCGAGGGAGATCGTGAAAGATACAGGAAATTGAATGCAGATTTCCAAAGAATAGCAAGGAGAGACAAGAGGGCCTTTCTAAACGAGCAATGCAAAGAAATAGAGGAAAATAACAGAATGGGAAAAACCAGAGATCTGTTCAAGAAAATTGGAGATATGAAAGGAACATTTCGTACAAAGATTACCATAATAAAGGACAAAAGTGGAAAGGACCTAACAGAAGCAGAAGACATCAAGAAGAGGTGGCAAGAATACACAGAGGAATTATACCAGAAAGATATGGAGGTCTCATACACCCCAGGTAGTGTGGTTGCTGACCTTGAGCCAGACATCCTGGAGAGTGAAGTCAAATGGGCCTTAGAAAGCCTTGCTAACAACAAGGCCAGTGGAAGTGATGATATTCCAGCTGAACTATTTAAAATTTTAAAAGATGATGCTGTTAAGGTGCTACACTCAATATGCCAGCAAGTTTGGAAAACTCAGCAGTGGCCAGAGGATTGGAGAAGATCAGTCTACATCCCAATCCCAAAGAAGGGCAGTGCCAAAGAATGCTCCAACTACCGCACAATTGCACTCATTTCACACGCTAGCAAGGTTATGCTTAAAATTCTACAAGGCAGGCTTAAGCAGTATGTGGACCGAGAACTCCCAGAAGTGCAAGCTGGATTTCGAAGGGGCAGAGGAACCAGAGACCAAATTGCAAACATGCGCTGGATTATGGAGAAAGCTAGAGAGTTCCAGAAAAACATCTACTTCTGCTTCATTGACTACGCAAAAGCATTTGACTGTGTCGACCACAGCAAACTATGGCAAGTTCTTAAAGAAATGGGAGTGCCGGATCACCTCATTTGTCTCCTGAGAAATCTCTATGTGGGACAAGAAGCTACAGTTAGAACTGGATATGGAACAACTGATTGGTTCAAAATTGGGAAAGGAGTACGACAAGGCTGTATATTGTCTCCCTGCTTATTTAACTTATATGCAGAATTCATCATGCGAAAGGCTGGACTGGATGAATCCCAACCGGAATTAAGATTGCCGGAAAAAATATCAACAACCTCAGATATGCTGATGATACAACCTTGATGGCAGAAAGTGAGGAGGAATTAAAGAACCTTTTAATGAGGGTGAAAGAGGAGAGCGCAAAATATGGTCTGAAGCTCAACATCAAAAAAACTAAGATCATGGCCACTGGTCCCATCACCTCCTGGCAAATAGAAGGGGAAGAAATGGAGGCAGTGAGAGATTTTACTTTCTTGGGTTCCATGATCACTGCAGATGGTGACAGCAGTCACGAAATTAGAAGACGCCTGCTTCTTGGGAGAAAAGCAATGACAAACCTAGACAGCATCTTAAAAAGCAAAGACATCACCTTGCCGACAAAGGTCTGTATAGTTAAAGCTATGGTTTTCCCAGTAGTAATGTACGGAAGTGAGAGCTGGACCATAAAGAAGGCTGATCGCCGAAGAATTGATGCTTTTGAATTATGGTGCTGGAGGAGACTCTTGAGAGTCCCATGGACTGCAAGAAGATCAAACCTATCCATTCTTTTTTTTTTTTTTTTTTTTTTTTTTTTTTTTTTTTAACATCCAAAAGAAATCAGCCCTGAGTGCTCACTAGAAGGACAGATCCTGAAGTTGAGGCTCCAGTACTTTGGCCACCTCATGAGAAGAGAAGACTCCCTAGAAAAGACCCTGATGTTGGGAAAGATGGAGGGCACAAGGAGAAGGGGACGACAGAGGATGAGATGGTTGGACAGTGTTCTCGAAGCTACTAACATGAGTTTGGCCAAACTGCGAGAGGCAGTGAAGGATAGGCGTGCCTGGCGTGCTCTGGTCCATGGGGTCACGAAGAGTCGGACACGACTGAACGACTGAACAACAACAACAACAGTGTATCTGAAGAAGTGTGCATGCATCTATTCTCAATTTACGCCGATGGATTGTATCGCAGGAAGTTATAAAGATAATTTCAATATATAATTGAGATATAAATCCCAAAGGCACTTTCACAGCATCCTCCATGTACCACAATTATTAGCACAAGTTAAAGGCTAATGAACATATTATGACATAAGTATTTGTTGGCTGTGTACACACCTAAAGGTGTTGAATGATTGGTGAAGGACCCTGTGTGAGAGGCAGGAAAGGGACAATCTCCCATGGTTTCAAACTGGGAGAAAAAATTATTCTTAACTAGCTGGGTTTTTTGCTTTTTTAAATTCTGACCCCGAAAGTATTCTGGAAGCTCCTGTTTTCGTTCTTCCCTGTCCCTCTAGAGCAGGGGTCAGCAACCTTTTTCAGCCGTGGGCCGGTCCACTGTCCCTCAGACCATGTGAATGAACGAATTCCTATGCCCCACAAATAACCCAGAGATGCATTTTACATAAAAGAACACATTGGTCGGTGGTATTGATCACTTGGGACTGTGTGTGTTGAACATGCGAAGCTGCGGCGGCCATTTTAGGTGAGGGCACTTGGGAAATTTTAAAATGCCTGTGAGTGTGCAGCGGCCATTTTAAGTGAGGGCACTGGGCACCTTATGGAGGCCTACTGCGGGCCTTGCTGTGGTTTTTTTTACTGTAAAAGCGCACCCCCGCACAAAGACCCCCCTCCTCACAATTAACTG
>OFHU01000730.1:0-88490 GCA_900245905.1 Lacerta viridis | reverse complement strand
CACTGGAACACATTTAGAACCAGCAAGTAAAATACAGTTTGCCCTGACGACAGGCCAGCGGTCAGCACTGTCTGTTCCTTAGTTTCCAAAGGCTTGTCAGAAGGATAACAAGGAGGGAGTCCATCTAACCTCTCTTGCGAGGGGTTCCTATCTAGGGGAGCAGCCACAGAAGGGGATCTCTCTCCTGTCACCACCTAATGGGCTTCTGGTGTTAATGGGACAGAGAGCTTAGCATGAACTAACCATGGCTTAGCATAAACACAAAGCTATGCAAGCTCCCAGAAAGATCATCAAAAGGTTATTGTGATGACTTTAAGATGTTAGAATGTTCACATATGGTAATCGGAAGAGAGCTTCTTGTGTCTTTATTTCCAGAGGCCACTCTTTGCAGGCAAAGGGTCTCAGATTCAATACCAGGCATCTTCAATTAAAAGGCTCGGGTAACAGGCAATGGGAAACATTGCCTCTTCTCTTTGCCTATGACCCTGTAGGACCACTGCACTGCCGGACAAGAGAAGTCAATACTAGGGCAGAAGGGCAAGCAGCCAGACCTGGTAGCAAGGTAGACTCCCTAGAACGAAAGAAATGCCTGCTGGGTCAGGCCAGTGGCCCATACGGTTAAGCATCCTGTTCTCACAGAGGTCAACCAGATGCCCCAATAGGGAGCCTTCAAGCAGGACCTGAATGCAACAGCAACTCTTCCCTCCTGTGCTTTGCAGCCACTTGTATTCAGAAGTACTGCTGCCTCCGTCAATGGAGGTAGAATGCAGTAAGAGCCTTGCTGGTGGGTCAGGCCAAATCAATGGAATGTTTTATGGGGAATGGAAAGGTAGGGGATAAGAGAGGGAAGTTACTGTAGGAGGAAGAGGTGAATTTAAAAGAACCAGGAAGGAGCAATGAAAGAAACTGTTTGGCTGAGGGGGAGAATAAGGTACAATGCTGAAATGAATGAGAGAAGAAATTACAAAGGATGCGGGGAGGGGGGGAATACTTGTGGAAGTGGGAAGGAAGACTCTAAAAGACAAAGCCTTCTTGGCTTAGAGCAGGCATAGGAAAATTCAGCCCTCCAGATGTTTTGGGATTACAACTCTCATCATCCCTAGCTAACAGGACCAGTGGTCAGGGATGATGAGAGTTGTAGTTCCAAAACATCTGGAGGGCCAAGTTTGCCTATGCCTGGCTTAGAGCAAATTCTACCTAAAACGGGGAGGCCAAGGCACAATATCTCCAGATCAAAATGTATGTAACTTGAGGAAAGCTGAGCTACGGGATTCCTTGCCACAAGGAAAACACTGCGGCAAAAAAAAAAAAATTAACCATCTCCAAAGATGGATGAGATATCAATAGAAACTGATGTCACTAACTGCCAAATTATTATTCCACACTCTGCCTCCATTTTGTGACTGACTCTGCCTTTACACTAGAAGGGGGGCGGGGGGGGGGCGGGAAGAGGCAGTAATTTTCAGTCATCTCAAGAAGGCCCTGGGTGTTGAAAGGTTTCAGAATTGCTGCTCTATCCTGGCCTGAAAGGAATGGCTCAAAACCTCAGCAAAAAATTAACCCATTGGACAACAGGCAAGACAAAATGCAAAAAAGAAAAAACAGCCTCATAGAAACCCTGAATACACATACACACACACACACACACCAAAAACACAAAGAGCTGTTCCTTGCTACACAGTGCTTTCCCATTGATCCAAACAAGCTGTTTTGTCTTGTTGCTAGCTGCCTCTTTAAGGGCATTATTATTCTGCCTACAGGATGTGTCCAAATCAGACCTAAAAAGAGACCGGATATCGCTTGGGAGATTTAGATACAGTAAATATTGTTCTGAACTTTACACTGACCGTTAGATTTTGCTATCAGAGGAAGCAGCTGGCTGGGTCCCCTGAACACCCCACCTGTTTTGTTTTTGTTTTGTTTGTTTTTTGTTTCATTTTAATATTTACCATCTTTTGAACTTGCCACTGGGTATTGTGTGATACGCAACTTCAGGATGACTTCTCTTTAAGAAGAAAAGAAAAGCCATGGATTACTGCAATGGGGGTGGGGGGAGGCGGAACCCTCTTTTGGTCCTTAAGCCCTGCTATGATGACTGCAGCCAAGCTAGTCACCAGACCAAACTACTGCAGTCACTCGCCACAGCTGGCGGGCTCCTGGGTCCTTGGAACTCCTTCCGCATCCAACTGATAGCAAGCTGCCATGACTTTCATAGGAGCAACAAGGAATGGATTTCCTAGCTTTGGAAGTTGCTGCAGGTGGAAGTAGGATAGGAAAAATGCAATGTCTACCTGGTTGGGAGATGACATGTCTTTTCAGCTTTTGAGCAACATCCTGGTTTTCAGTTGGCAACACAAGGGTTTGCAGTGGGGAAACAGTGAACAGAAGCATAGGAAGCTGCCTTAAGAATTTAAGAAGTGTCCTCCTAGATCAGGCCAATGGCCCATCTAGCCCGGCCTCCTGTTCTCACAGTGGCCAACCTGAGCACAGGAGCACTCTCCCCTCCTGTGGTTTCCAGCAAATTGGATTCAGAAGCATTGCTGTCTCTTATTTCTAATGAACTTCTATCATGTAGCCTCTTGCTCGCATTTTTGTTAAACCAAAGAGTCCCAAATAGTGCAACCTTTCCTCACATGGGAGTCACTCCATCCCAGATCATTCTGGTTGCCTTTATGCCCAGTCAAAACTGAGCTAGGCTGTCAGTGGCTCTCCAGGCATCAGTCGTTCCTGGAGATTGAACCTGAGACCATCAGCATGCAAAGCAAATGCTCTATCATGGAGCTATGCTCTGTTCCCGGTAACAGGGGCACAGGAAGCTGTCTTAGGCTGAGCCAGACCAGATGCTCTGCTCCCTAAGCCACGACACTTTCCCTACTCAACAGGTCCTGGAAAATCTCCAAGCGGCTCAGCCCTACCACAGGCATGTTGCAAGGTCAATTCTGCTTGGAGCTGAAGGAGATGCGGCAATGGGGAAGGGAAATCCCATCATTTCCTTCACACCTCCATAGCTGTCAACTTTTCCTCTTTTTTTGCGGGAAATTCCCTTATTCCAGCCCGTTTCCCATTGCAAAAAAAGGGGAAAGTTGACAGCTATGGCCGTTTCCCAATGCAAAAAAAGGGAAGGTTGACAGCTCTGCCTGATGCCAGCATTGTTATCAAACAGGAAGCATGTCACTCAGCCATGCACTGACAGAAGCTTTAAGGCCTCCTGTGAAGCTTCCTGGGGTGAGAGCAAAGGAAGTGCAGTTTCAGCACCCTCAAAATACTCATTCTAAAAATGCTCACCCATATTTGCACCAGGAAAGAAGTCTTCCTGCATTGACACAAAACCGCACCAGATGCACTCGGCTACATCCTCCAAAGAAACCCAACATGTGCTGGGCAGCTGTTCTATGGCTGGTATCTCAGCAAGGGGCGAAGTGGGGGGATCTCAATGTGAACCATGAGCAAGGACCGAGCAGCAGAATTCATGTGACAAGGAGCAGCATCAAATGTCACTCTCATAGTCAATCCACCTTGGAAGTCGCACACCTTGCTTTCAACCTGGCTGGCACCCTGCTTCTCCTTCCCTACCCTTTTAAGATGTTAAAAATTTTGGCTCGAGTATCCTGCCGCACAACTCCCTGAGCCACAGGAAGCTACCTTAATCTAATACAGGT
This sequence comes from Lacerta viridis, assembly GCA_900245905.1. NCBI lineage: Eukaryota > Metazoa > Chordata > Lepidosauria > Squamata > Lacertidae > Lacerta > Lacerta viridis. The sequence continues at coordinate 84,831 of OFHU01000730.1, read as the reverse complement.
CACATCTACACCATATATTTAAGCACTCTTATGCCACTTCCAACAGTCGCTGCTTCTCCCAAGAATCCTGGGACTCGGAGATTAAGGGTACTGGGAACTGTAGCTCTGTTAGAAGTCTAAGAGCTCTCAGCACTCTTAGCAAATTTGTCCCCAGCATTTTACAGAGGAAGCCACAGGTGTTTTTAAAAAGTAGTATGGTACTTTAAACATAAGATCTAAGAATGTGACCTAAGGAAACATCAGAACACAGACAATGTGGTATGCTAATTGTTTGTCACCCCCCCCCCAAACATCCCTGCAAACACCTCGCTCAGAATTGACCAAACTCCCTGCAAACATGTACCTCAGAATTGACCAAACTCCCTGCAAACATGTAGCTCAGAATTGACCAAACTCCCTGCAAACATGTAGCTCAGAATTGACCAAACTCATTGCCTGCAACTCTCCAAGGTTTTGGGAAAGATTCTTTCCCAGTCCTACCTGCAAATGCCTGGGACTGAAGCTTGGACCTTTCAAATACAAAAGTGCACAGCTCAACTAAGCTACAGCCCCATCCATTAAAAGGCCATGCAAGAGAGCCGTGTCTTTGAGAATCTGTTTAATGTGACCAGTACAGCTGGGTGGAAAAGGCCTGCTATCAACAGACCTGCCAGCTCAGTGGTATGCAACCTAGATGCAGCATTGTCAATAGAAGCCCAGGTGGACTCGGTGTCGCAGAAGGTCTGTTTTTCTAGCTTTGGCTGTGTCACCATTTCTGGACAGGTATGCTCTCATGGTCTGGTAACCTCTCCAATTGGATTACTGTGATATTTTGCTGCAGGGGCTGCCCTTGAAGACCACTCGGGAACTTCAATTAATGGAGAATGTGGCTGCCTGAACTTTTAATTCCCATATAACCCCTTTAAACTAGTGGCCACCGACTCCCACTAACAAAAACAACACTTGCTTCTGAATGAACATGCTTAGAATCGTACTGTCAATTATGCCTTGTGTGAAAAAGTAGGCTATGTTTTGAGAGCTCTGAACTCATTCAAATGATCCCGAGTTTTAGATTTATAAAAGGAATGTTGCTCCATATGTGTGCGCGCGCATCTGGAGCTGCACATTGCTGTTCTTTTTTCCAGCCAAGATGGAGCAATCACAGCACCAGTCACCCCAACAAAGGTGCTGTTTTCATTCCCTGCAAGGTTTATCACTTTGTTTAAAGCGCTCTTAGGACAGAGCTCTCCACCCCAAAAATGCTACAGTGATATGTCTTAATAATACCCTTTGTATTCACGGAGCAAGGAGTTCCACAGCTCTGTGACTCTATCTTCAAAAAAATGCTACCTACCTGTAACTTCAAAAAAATGATAAAGCTTCCCTTTCAAAATGCAAAGTCCTGTTCATTACAAGATTACACGCTTTCAGTATTAAATGATATATCTCACTGCAATATGTTTTTTTAAATGGCTCACATTAACTGGGGCTGGATGTTGTAGAAATCATCCTACCTGAAGTGGTAACTAAGAGGTGGATGGGAAGAGATGAAAAATTGCACAGTTCTTAAAAAAAAAAAAAAAAGAACAAGAGGAAAAAATCCATATTCATAAGAATGTAAGAAGAGCCTGCTGGATTAGGCCAATAGCCTATCTAGTCCAGCATCCTGTTTTTACAGCAGTCACCCAGATGCCCCAATGGAAAACGCTCAAGCAGAACCCAATCACAACAGCTTCTCCTCTCCTGTGGTTTCCAGAAACCAATATTCAGAAGCACTGCTGTCTCTGACTATGGAAGCAGAACTCATTGGCAGTCTTATTCTCTATGAATATGTCCAACCTTCTTAAAGCCATCCAAGCTAAAAATGGTCATCGGTGCCTCCGGTGGGAGCAAGTTCCCTAGTTTAACTATGTGCTGCATGAAAAAAAAACATGAAAAAACACTTGCATTTATCTGTCCTGAAAACATTCCACTTCAATGCAGACTTGATGGTCACAACACTAAGGTAGTTGGCTCCCTCTGGCCTCCCTCTCTACTTTGCTTGACCACTAACTCATGGATAAGGAACCTGTGACCCTCCAGGTGGACTCCAAAACCCCTTACTCCCTGACCCTTGGCAATGTTGTCTGGGGCTGATGGGACCTGGAGTCCAGCAACATCTAGAGGACCACAAGTTCTCCAAACCATGACATTGCCTGGAGAACTCAAGAGCTCACTCACAAGGATGTGGCTTTTGTATTCACCTCATAAACGTATTGTCCTACTGGATCTGTCTTATGGGCTAACACTGTTACCTTTTTAAAAAGGAAGAAACACACCATACATTTAACACACATTCAAAGCCTGTGATATACCTCTCAAAGGATCCTGGGAACTGTAGTTTGTCAAGTGTGCTGGGAATCCTGAGGGGAAAACTACAGTCCTCAGGGCTCTCTGTTAAATGTGCTTGAAATATGTGCTGTGGCTCTGCCCAGAGACAGAAACACACCCAGCAAGAAGACAGTGGATGACAAGTTTAACCCTTGTGTTAAACCTGTCATTGTGTGTGTAGAGAGATTCTCATCGAAGGACTGGGAAATCAGCTGCCAATTAAAGTAGGGAGCACCAGCCAAGGCCAAGCAGTCAACAGTCCAAACCAGTATACAGTGGTGCTTCACAAAGTCGACAAATGGCAGGGTGGTACCAGCTGGTAGCCAGAGGGTTATAAATACCTAGCCAAAGCATCATGTGACATATTAAATAACATGGGCTGTTGTATCCAATGCTAGGCCTACTCAGAGTAGACCCTGAATACAACCCCATGGCATGTGCCTGGTTGGATTTCCACTGATTGGTTGGAATCTACTGATTGTTTGGGATATCCACATATACTTATAGTTTCCCCTGAGTCAGGAGATGGACAAGGGATGGGAAGAGATATTTAGGCTGATGACAGACCAGTCCATTGTTCTGAATCCCTACCAGGAAATCACTTATTTCTTTCTTAAACCAAGACCCATTCTCAGCCTCCCAGAGGATTTCGAACAAGGGAAAGCTGTGTCCACACAATGAAAGGAAGCGGCTGTGGGATGCCCACACCATCACTAGCACCCTAGAGCAGGTTTTGTTGTTTGTTTGTTGGCTTGTTTTGAGTACCTCCCCCCACAATCCGATCTATTGCGGAGGAAGCCCCGCTTACAACAAAAGACACCCCTACCACACAAGGTGTGTGTAGGGTTTGGAGGTGGGGGAGGTCACAAAACCAAAGGATGAGGTGGGGAGGGGGAGAAAGGAAGCAATGCAAAGCCCTCACCCCCAGGGAGGAAAGAGAAGCACGGAAAGGAGAAGGCGCAGGGCCCAGTCCGGAGTGGGGGGTAAAGGGGGTGGGTGGGCCAGCCGGGCCTGGCCCCGAAGGCTCCTTGGAGGGGAGACACTTAACTGTTGCCCGGGGCGCTGGCGGCGGCTGATCCCGGCTCCCCCGTTTCAAGCAGAAGCAGCTTCTCATTGCCCGGCAGGGCGGGGAGCGGAGGCAGGAACAGGAGGAGGAGGAGAAGCGGAGAAGCAGCGGCAAGTGGGAAGGAGAGGCGGCCCTCTCAGGGCCCGAAGGCGGTGGCGGCGATCCTTACCCGGGCGGGCGCGCTAGACCGAGCCCCCGCTCCCCAACAGCCCGTTGCACCGAGCGCAGGAGCCCATCAGGAGCCGAGGCCGCCGGCGGGAGCCATGGGCGAGGGCGGAGGAAGGCGGCCGAGTCGAGCCTGGCGCCGCCTCTGAGGCGCTCCGACGAGGAGGAGAAGACACCGGCGCCGCGGCGCAAGCACAGAGCCCCCTGCCTCCCGAAGCCCGCACTGCCGCTCGCTCTGCTTTCTCGATTCACCTCCCTAGCACCGCTGACCGGCCCAGAGAGAATGAATGGGCGAGCCAGGCCCCCGCCCCGAACGAGCCTCCTGCGTCCCAAGCGCAACCACGAGGGGCCCCTCGGAGACTTACGCTTTGCGCCCAGGGCGCACGCCCAGGCAGCCCTTCCCAAATGGAATCCTTTGGCCTCGTCGTCTCCACCACGCCGAGGCCTCCCGTAGAGTTGCCGTTTAAAAATAAAATTAAAAATCACGCCCGCCCTCTGTACTGTACTACCTTGGGGGAGGCTTCCGATAGGGCGAGGTGCCCCTAGCCGAACGCCTTGTTCTCGCTTCCCTACGCACGGCGTGCACGTGGTTGAACCCTAGGCGTCTCCTGGTGGTGGGTAAGAAGAGCCCCAGGGTGGCACCTGGCGAACACGAGAGCTAGAAGTGCCTCTTCGGCTGCAATCCTATGCAGCTTTGGCTCAGGAGCGCATATACAGCTTCCCAGCGCAGGAGGCAGTGATGCTTCTGAATAGCAGCTGCTGGGTGGGCATCGCGAGCGGAGACAGTCGCTGTTGCGCGCGGGCCCCGCTTTCAAACGTTCCATTAGCCTGAGTACAGGATGCCAGATTAGATGGGCATTTGGCCTATCTCAAGGCTGCTCCGCATCTTCATTGAGCGATCCACTGCAATCTCCAGTCCTCCTTGGGCCGTCATCTCGATTTCAGACCCTAGTTGTTGCATATATGGAATTAGTCTCACAAAAATCCCGTGAAGATGGTTAGGCCAGTGACCGGTCCTAATTCATCCAGGGAGCTTCATGGGGGCGGGGGTATTCGATCCTTGGGCTCCCAGGTCCTGGTCGAATACACTTCACCATTACACAACACTGCCCCAGTGTGCATCAGCTCACACTTGTTTTTGCATCAAATTTCATTTGCCTTTTCCCTTTTCATAGTTTGGAGAGATCCTTTTGGAGTTCATTGCCATCCCAGTTTTGTATCATCAGCAAATGTCACTGCATCTTGTAACACTGAGTTCCATAGGGTGCCATTACCATCAAATGTATTTGTTTGCCATGTCTCCAAATTATTCTCAAAAGTGGCTCGCACAAACATATCCATATATATACAGTGCTTTTTTATTTATAGAAGTTATTTTAAAAAGTGCCAGTATTCACCATGAAGTTGGTGCAGTGACCACACTTTTAACATGGGGGGGGAAGTGCCAGTACTGTGTACCCCTTGAGTACCCCCAGAAAAAAAGCACTGCAGTACAATTTTTTAATACTATTATGCATTAGTCCTGTATTAATTCACAAGGCCCTTAACCATTTGGATCAAGGACCGCATGATTCCTTATATCCCTGACCACTTAGGACTTGGGGGGAGTCAATGTTAGTGGTGCCCTGTGGCTCAGATGCACCCCTTGGATCCACCAAGAGCTGTGCATTCAGTATTATGGGCTTGGTTTTGTGAAACTCCTCCCAACTGAGATCCGACAGGCCCCCTCCCTGTTGAACTTCTGATGCCTACTGAAAACTTTTTTATTTTTATTCCAACAGGCAGTTTAATTAATGTTTGATGTTATAGTTCTAACTGATTTTGGGGTGGGGGCTGCTTTGGTTGGAACACCATGTCATGGATGCTTAGCATTTCAGGGGGTTGGACTAGATGACCCTTGGGATCCCAACTCTACAGTTCTATACTATTAATTGTTTTTAATTATGTATCATAAAGGGATGCGGGTGGCGCTGTGGGTTAAACCACTGAGCCTAGGGCTTGCTGATCAGAAGGTCGGCGGTTCGAATCCCCGCAATGGGGTGAGCTCCCGTTGCTTGGTCCCAGCTCCTGCCCACCTAGCAGTTCGAAAGCATGTCAAAGTGCAAGTAGATAAATAGGTACCACTCCAGCGGGAAGGTAAATAGTGTTTCCATGCACTGCTCTGGTTCACCAGAGGCGGCTTAGTCATGCTGGCCACATGACCGGAAGCTGTACGCCGGCTCCCTCGGCCAATAAAGCGAGATGAGTGCCGCAACCCCAGAGTCGGACACGACTGGACCTAATGGTCAGGGGTCCCTTTACCTTTACCTATTACTACAGAATTGTTTTGAATTGTTTTTACATGTGAATTGTTTTTATTGCTTTTATTTTTGATAATTTTTTACTGGAAAGGTTTTTCATAGAATCGTAGAATTGTAGAGTTGGAAGGGACCCCAAGGGTCATCTAGTCCAACCCCTTGCAATGCAGGAATCTCAGCTAAAGAATCCCTGACAGGTGGCCATGCAACCTCTGTTTAAAAGCTTCCAACGAAGGAGAGTTCATCACCCGAGGTAGTCCATTTCATTGTCAAACACTTTTTACAGAGTTTTTATGGGAAGCTATTCATAAATGGAAGCAAATGAATAAAACAAATAGGCGTTTAGTTGGTTTGCAGACAATAAATATCTGATATAATAACAGGGTTATTAAGACAATCACAGTTGGGGGGGAAACACAATATGCATGCACAAAGAATGTGCCTTTTAAAGAAAGAGCATAACATATTCCATAATATAAAACAGTTTAAAAGTACAGACCATTTTGACTCAAAATAGCAATCCTAAAAATATCAAGCGTACTGTATATCATAATATTTAAATTTGTATTAGCAAGTACAGATTTTCCTTAAAGATGAAAAAACATAAATCTTTAGCTTTAAAAAAAATAAAAATCCACATTCAGATAAAACCTCTCAGTAATTAATCCCAAATATGGGTGGTGAGTGTAGTGGAAAACGTGGAAGAAAAACCGAGGAGCTGTAGGTTTGGCTTCATGCAGCCAAACCTTCCTGCCAATATTAGGAGCCAGGGCCGTCTTTAGCAGATGCGGCGCCAGGGTGCGAATATCCGCCCAGCGCCCACAAATTACCACGGATAGTGTTCGGGTGGCACTGCCAGCCATTGGGGGGGGGGCCTGCAACTCTCCCCCATGCAGCTGCGGGAGAGCGATCCTCGCAGAGTCCTGGGAGTGAAGTTGCGCCCCTCCCAAGCCTCGGGAGGAGAGCGATCCCCGCAGAGGCTTGGGAGGGAAGCTGTGCGCCCACCAGCCATATGGTTGGCAGAGCGCAGCTTCCATCCTAAGCCTCTGCGGGGATCGTGCTCCTTGGGAAGGAAGCTGCACGCAGCTGGCGGGCGTGCAGGGAAAGGGGAGGCTGCCGGCAAAGCCGCGCAGCTCCCCCACTCACTGGGGCGCTCCTGAGAGGCCGGTGCCCTGGCGCGACACACCACTAAGCCCTATGGGATAGACGTCTCTGTTAGGAGCGCTAATCAGCACAGGTAGCAGCCGTGGAGACATCCAGCCTCACCTGGTTGAGGCAGGTACAAATAGTTTAAATAGAGGATGATGGACCAAACACTGCTGAGGCTTCTCACCGTTGATTCTGTTGTATGTGGGTGAAGGTCTGGTGGGGGGAATTGCTTCTTTGGGGTTATTTCTCGTTTACCATTTGAGGTTTACTGTTTGAGAGGGGAAGGGTTGTTGCTGTTTGAGGGAGGTTTTCCTATTCTGTTCAAATGAAAACGTATTTCCCCTCAGATATTGACTACGAAAGAACCCGCAGTCTTAATTGGCAAAACGGTGAGTCATCAGTGGCAACCATTTCGCAATTTTAAAACCAAAATTCAAAAAGTTGCATCCAGTGTTAGCCCCAACTCAGAGTAGACCCATTCAAACTGATGGACATATTGCCTAACCCAAACACATTGGAAAAAGTAGGGGTGATGACAATCAACACTGTTGGATCCCCACTATGTGGGGTCCTGTGCCCATAGCCTCCGAAAGAAATCTCATAATGTTTCATTGGTTTCTTCCTACAGGTATTGGTATTCAAAGGTATTGGGCCCCTGGACCATAGATCTATTGTTCATTAAGTGGTTGTAACTTGGAGAGCAGAGCATCTGCTTCACATATAAAAACTTTCTGGTTTACATAAAAAGTTTCCTTTTCATCTCTAGACACGGCTAGGAGAGACCCCTCCCTGAAACCCTGCAGAGTCTCTGCCAGTCAGTATAGGCAGTGCTGAGCTGGATGGACCACTGGCTCTGACTTGGAATGAGACAGGTTCCTATGTTCCTATGTAAAGTAATCTGGAATGGTAACTATTACTTTGTCCTGCAGCAAAGAACTCCGGACATGAATGCGTTGTTGTTGTTGTTGTTGATTTCATTTCTATACCGCTTTATTTATTTATTTATTTAAAAAAAATCTCAGAAGTGTTTTGCAACTTCCCTTAAAACATAAAATAAAACAATCCAGATTAAAACATTACTGAAGAATTTCAGATATGAAGTATACATTCAAAGCAACATGATTAACAAGAAACTAAAATTATTATCTTAAAGATTTCAAAGGAAAACATTACTAAGGGACATCAAATATATAATGCACGTTTAAAACACCACAATTAGCAAAAGAATAAAACATTATCATAAGCACAGAGCGTATCTGCTCCTGTTTCTGCCAATCCTGCCAAGGGTGGTTAATCTGACAATCCAAAAGCAACACGGTAGGCTGATAATAGACATACAATACTTTTATATCGCTACTGAATTATGTCTTAATTAAAAATATAATAATAATAATAATATAATAATAATTTTATTTATACCCCACCCTTCCAGTTTAAAAACCGGGCTCAGGGGCTAACAGCAAATATAAAACATTGATTAAAATGCGACTTAAAACAGCATAAAATAGAACATAAAATGCAGCATCAATATCAATAAAATCAAAAATCCAGGCGTCATGGGGGGGAACCCAGTCAGTAGACATCAAATGATCACCAGGGCTAACTGGACAAGTTGGTTCTACTAGGGCCAGCAAGGAGACCAGGGAAGAGTTTAAATGTGGGGTCCCAGAAGGGTTTCTTCATAGAAAAAGGGAAGGGAAAGGGAATGGAGGATCAGGCTAATTCAAATTGAAGGCCAGGCGGAATAGCTCTGTCTTACAGGCCCTGCGGAAGGAGATCAAGTCCTGCAGGGCCCTAGTCTCGTGGGACAGAGCATTCCACCAGGTCGGAGCCATCACTGAAAAAGCCCTGGCCCTGGTGGAGGATAGTCTGGCTTCCTTAGGGCCCGGGACCTTTAAGCTATTATTATTCATGGACCTTAGGGTCCTCTGCAGGACATACCAGGAGAGGCGGTCCCATAAGTACGAGGGTCCTAGGCTGCATAGGGCTTTAAAGGTCAAAACCAGCACCTTAAACCTGATCCGGTACTCCACCGGGAGCCAGTGCAGCTGGTAGAGCACTGGGTGAATATGCTCCCATGGCAAGGACCCCGTGAGGAGCCTCACTGCAGCATTCTGCACCCGCTGAAGTTTCTGGGACAGTTTCAAGGGCAGCCCTGTAGAGCGAGTTACAGTAGTCAAGCCTGGAGGTGACATTCGCATGGCTCACTGGCCAGGTCGGGGTGGGAAAGGTAAGGGACCAACTGCTTGATAGGGCGACGATGGAAAAATGTTGCCTTGGCTGTTGCTGCAACCTGCGCCTCCATGGAAAGGGAGGCGTCAAGAATTACACCCAAACTCCTAGCAGAAGGCACTGGCACTAATTGAGCCCTCGCAAAAGAAGGGAGTTGGTCCCCCAACCCCGTGCCATCCCGACCCAGCCAGAGGACCTCTGTCTTCAAAGGATTTACCGTATTTTTTGCTCCATAAAATGCACTTTTTTCCTCCTAAAAATGAAGGGGAAATATCTGTGCGTCTTATGGGGTGAATGGTGGTCCCTGGAGCCGAATTGCCCAGGGGCTTTGCTTTTCTCTCTTTGCAAAAAAGCTGCAAAACTTTTAGCTGATCCTAAAAAAAAAAAAAAAAAACCCAGGGCTTTTCCCTTTGCAAAAAAAGCTGCAAAACTTTTAGCTGATCCTCAAAAAAACAGGGCTTTTCCCTTTGCAAAAAAGCTGCAAAACTTTAGCTGATCCTCAAAAAAAACAGGGCTTTTAGAGGAGGAAAGCCAGAAAAATATTTTTTTTTCTTGTTTCCTCCTCTAAAAACAAGGTGCGCTCTATGGTCACCGGTGCGCCCTATGGAGCGAAAAATACGGTAATTTCAGATACAATCAGATAACATACAATATATACATGGTGACACCAACTAATATGAGTTAAAATGTCCCAAAGTGAGGGATTTTTTAGGCTAGTATAACGTCACGAAGAATCTCTCAAGCTTGAGACAACATGCCTTCCAAGGTAAGTGTCTTATGCAGGGAGTGATGCTGAAGGCTGTTGGTGCTCCAAACACAGCAACTATCGGTTATCTTGGAAGGACTGTCCTGTTGCTGTGTTTAGAGCACCAACATCCTTCAGCATCACTCCCTGCGAAACACATTGTCAGATTGTTCCATTTGCAACAAAAGGGTGGTTAATGGCAGGCAGCGGCTGTGGAAGCTCAGGCTCAGTGACCTGGGTCTGCACTAAGAGACAGCCAAAATAGGGGCTGTGGTCAGAGAAGCATCCCAAGGGCCAGACTGAGATACCTAGATGGCTGCATTTGGTTTCCAAGTCTGAGGCTCCCCACTGTTGCAATAAGATGAACCAGTAATCACCAGAATGTGTTAAAGCAGCTTTCTATCACAAGGTGGGCAAGCAACCTTCTTAAGTGGTGTTTCCCTGGTTCTGTGATCTCTTCCCCTTGCCATCAGATGAAGCAGGTCCTGTTTTGCCAGAGCTTTTCATCTTGCAGTTTTTAGTAATTGGATGTAATGGCTGTTTTAATCAGAAACTGCACATAGCTTCTGGTCACATGCTCTGCTTAATTTATTTTTAGCCTGTTGCCTTTTTGATTGTTATGTTATATGGTTTTGTAATAGGTGTCGGCTTCCAGCATCAGCCAAAACGCGCACACAGACCAAATCCTTTTGACCTATTGTGGTTCTTCCTAAGGCAGGGGTGGGCCGGATTGAGAAGGCAATTGGGCCGCATCCGGCCCACGGGCCTTAGATTGCCTACCCCTGGTCCAGGGAGTCTCTCTCCTGCTGTGACCAGCTTCACTCCCCCCCTGGTCTCCCAGAACGTGCGGAGAAATGAAAAGAGCAGAGAAGAGATTGGTTGTGCACAAACACAGTTTCCAATTGCTTGGGGGGGGGGGAACCCTGGAGGAGGGGACTTAGGTAGCTGTGGGGCAGAGATGTTCAGTCTTCACAACTGCCTCATTGGGGGAATACCTGCTGGGAATTGTTGCTGTGATCACTAGGTCTGCACTGTTTTGGCTTCTTTGAATAAAGAGTTTTCACCGACACCGTGTTTTTTTTATTGTCGACTTACATCTGACTCCAGCTCCTGACACCTCGTGGGATCATAGGCATGGAGGGGGCCCACAGATATCATTCTGAATGACCCCTCCCCTCCCCCAAAAAACCTTTAACAGTTTTCACAGGATTCAAAAGCTGCCTCAGAAAGTTGTTAAGGCTGAACGGTGGCTTGCAAATCTTTTTTTATACATAAATAGATAACAATGTTCGTTCGTTTATTTTACTTTTCTATTATCACAGTGCTTATCTGTCTTTCTAGAAAATATCCAAGTGACAAGACAATGCCTCTTGGTTTGATTTGTGATTCCTTTTACCCGCCACAAATTTTGGGGCATGGAAAATTCTTAAGGCTGTCACAATCCCAGTGATTTACTGGGAACGGAACAGGTTCCAAATGCTTTCCAGTTCTCCTCTGCAAACCACCCCATCCCTCCACTGCTCTCCTTGATTCTCCATCGATGCCTTCCTTTAAGGCCAGCCTCCCTTCCTGGTGCCTTGGATTACTTGCATCTCCAGGTAAGGCCAGAACAAAAACCCTTGTATGAAATACTGGAGAGCCACATATACAGAATCAGGCCATTGGTCTGTTGAGTGCAGCATTCACATTGACTTTATTGTCTTTCCAGGTCCTACCTGGAGATATCAAGGACTGAACCTGGGGCTATCTCCATGCAAGGCACGTGCTGTACCACAGAGCCATAGCCATTCCCCCTAGCCAATCCAGAAGCTGTGGAATATAAGTAGGGCTCATAATGTCCGGATCTAGCTTGGATATCTGAATTTGATATTGCGCCTCCTTTCATTTCAGGGTCTTAAGGCTATCAGAAATACAAGGGTGTATCTTGCCGCCGCTTCCCCCCCCCCGCTTTGCTTTAGAATGGAGAATAATTTTAAGATAGCAACGTTGTTTGGCAGGCGGAATATTCGCCCCATACATAATAGATGCCCCCAACGCCCCATTAACAAATGCAAGAAGATTCCTCAAACTGGAAAAAAAAACTGGCACACATTTTGAAGTGTTAATGCTTCCCCATGGATCCGCTGTTACTGAGACAATCTTTAGTGTAATAATATTTTTTTATAAACCTTGCGTTTCAATAAGATCCGGCAGCAAGGGGGCACCCATGGCTTCCCAAGGAAGCATCTAATTGGTACTTAGTAGCCAGAAAACATTGTTGTGTATATTGCAAACATATGGTGGTGGTTTTAATTTTTTTTTTCCAGGATGGAGGCATCGTCCACAACAAGCTGTGTGTCTCCCCACCCATCTCGTCCTGCCTCATAGGGACTAGCTACTTTTCATGCAAAAAAATGTAACATGCGCTTCCTCTTTTTGCCTATGGGTAGTGTTCAAGCCTGTGCTGGTGGAGAGAGACTGGTTTGCTTGGGCAAATGGGGCACTGCCTCTCCGACATCCGTCTGCTCTCAGTTGTCCTCTCTTGCCACCTCCCTTTTTACTTACACCCAGTCAGCTTCCTCTTCTGAAATCTTAATGTTGCCCTTGTGGATTTCTGCAGAGAGTTGGACAGAGACAAAACTAGAATGAGTGTGTGCTGCTGCCTGTCATTGTCTCTGGCTCCGTTGGGCTCCCTGCCTTCCACCCCACCAGTCCCAAAGGATACTAGCCATCACCTCCTCTTAGCTGAATACTGCTCAGGTTGTTGTATTAAAAAAACCAGAAAAGTCAGCAAGGCTACAAACATGCATAATATAACTTTATTTCTTGTCAAAACAAAATAATAAAAAAAATTCCTTCCAGTAGCACCTTAGAGACTAACTAAGTTTGTTCTTGGTATGAGCTTTCGTGTGCATGCACACTTCTTCAGATATTTCTTGTGTTACTGATAATGCTTTCTAAATCTTTTTAAAAGTGTTGTGGATTTTTAGCTGTGTTTTAATTACAGTTGTATGCGCCACTGAAGAGAGCTTCTTTGATTAAGCAGCTTATAAGTATTCCATATAAATAAAGAGCTTGAACCAGTCCAAAGTCACTTTCCAATGACAATTATAAAATAAAAATGGGTGCACGCCCTATCCTGACTTGCTGGAAAAAGAGTGCCATGGATTCAAGGATGCTCACACATGCAGGTTTCATGCAGTGTCCTAATCAAAATTTTATTTATTTTAATAAAGTTTCTACACTGATTGTATTTTTTTTAAAAAAAAAAAAACACATCAGAGGCAAAAAAGATAAAGAAATAATATCAATATCTAGAATTAATAATAATTCGAGACTTTAAAAAACCGGGGGGGGGGAGGAGATAAACTAAAAACAGATTAAAATTCACATCAGCTTTATTAGGTCTTTGGGTAGGCTTGTCGAAACAAAAAATGTCTTTAGCAGGCACTGAAATGTGTGCAGCAAAGATGCCTGTCAGCTATCAATAGTCGGAGAGGTCCAAAGTGTAGGTGTTGCCGCACTATAATTCCTTTACTTTATTCAGGCATTTATTTAGTGGGGTTCATATAATCATCAAGCCCTCTAAGGCATTTGTATAACACAATTTAAAGTTGATCATAAAAGATACTGATATAAAGTACTGTATGGGTTTCTCCAACTAAGTAACTAGACCCACTGAAATTAACAGATCAAAGCCAGGCATGTGAAGTATTTTTTAATAGTTTTCTTAAATATATTGTTGGCATCTGCCTCCTGAGACAATGGAGTGCACCTCTAGGGGTGAAGTCAAACATCTGTGTTAGCAGCACTACCTGCCTGGGGTGCAAGTCTGGGTAGTGTGTATGGAGGTCTTGGGCTGCCCACGCAAAAAGACTCCCCTCTTGGCCTGACCACTGTCGCATGCTGACAGCTTCTAGGAGCCACAGGTGAGAGCTGAGTGCAGAGTGAGGGCCAAAGGTGAACAAACTACCCCAGAAGGAACATGACCTCCACCAGAGGTACTATCCCCTACCCTAATACCCCATATTCCCCATAAATAGACAATGAATGTAAATAACAACATAAGCAAAACCTCCCTCGCTGGCGACTGAGTACGATAGGTACTCTTGCCATTATAATATTGCTGTATTTAATTTTTCAGCAGGATTCTCCCTTGTTATTCCATCAGGGATGTATGGAAACAGCCCTCCTCATAAAGATCATCTTCTCCAACTAAAGTAACAACAACAAAAAATAAAAAATTCCTTCCAGTAGCACCTTAGAGACCAACTAAGTTTGTTCTTGGTATGAGCTTTTGTGTGCACACTTCTTCATACCAAGAACAAACTTAGTTGGTCTTTAAGGTGCTACTGGAAGGAATTTTTTATTTTTTGTTTTGTTTTGACTGTGTCAGACCAACACGGCTTGTTGTTGTTGTTGTTGTTGTTGTTGTTGTTGTTGTTGTTCAGTCGTTCAGTCGTGTCCGACTCTTCGTGACCCCATGGACCAGAGCACGCCAGGCACGCCTATCCTTCACTGCCTCTCGCAGTTTGGCCAAACTCATGTTAGTAGCTTCGAGAACACTGTCCAACCATCTCATCCTCTGTCGTCCCCTTCTCCTTGTGCCCTCCATCTTTCCCAACATCAGGGTCTTTTCCAGGGAGTCTTCTCTTCTCATGAGGTGGCCAAAGTACTGGAGCCTCAACTTCAGGATCTGTCCTTTAGTGAGCACTCAGGGCTGATTTCTTTAAGAATGGATAGGTTTGATCTTCTTGCAGTCCATGGGACTCTCAAGAGCACCATAATTCAAAAGCATCAATTCTTAACATAGTCATGGCATGCAGATATGTAGCAATGTGGCTGAAAATGTATTTTGTAAACCCTTTTCATTAGTATTCAAAATAAACGGTATTCATTTTTCAAAGAGTTTACTCTGAGTAGGACTAACAAGGTGCTAAAGTGAACAAAAGTGACCTGACAAAATTACATGTCTGGGTTGTATTTTACTTATTTATTTAACAGCATTGACAGACTGACACATCAATGGCGAAAATGTATACCTTTAAAATGCCAAATAAAACCAGATGTTTTATCTGGTTTTATCTGCGCTCCTTTGGGATGAAGGGCAGGATAGAAATTCAGCATATAAACATGCCCACCTCCTGCAGCATCCTGTTCTCACAGTGGCCGACCAGGTGCACTCCCCGTAATTGTGATTCCTGCCAACTGGCATTAAAAGAGGTCTTGCCTCCAACGATGTGTTCTGATTGAACATGAATAAGACTGCAAGGCCACCTCCTCCTCTCACTCTTGCTCTCTGTTGTTCTGTTGCACTGACAAATATAACAGCTGAATTTTTTTTAATCTCAGCTGTTCAGAAATCTGGAAGATGGGAAGTGTGTGGGGAAAAAATTAGTTTCATTTTGGTGGCAATTGGGGAGGGGGTGATAAATTCCCTCATTAAGGAGTTTTGTTATTTCTCTTTACTTATTTTGAAGAGCAATGGAGAAGCTCTTGGACAGATTTTTCACTTCCCTTATGGGATGGCGAATGAAATTAGAGATTCCTCTCAGCCCATTAATGGTGGTGCTTCGGTGGGGTTTTTTCCCCCTCCCAACACAGCAATGTATTCATTAACTCATCAAAGGGAAAGTTACCCTGCCTTGGCAAAACAAAGCAGACAAAAGCATTTATGAGTTAGGAAGTTGCCTTCTTGCCTGAATCCAGCAAGGCACATAAATTGGTAACGATGCCATCTGCGCAGAAAACCTTTCATAAGGGGACATTTTCTGATTTGAAGGAAGCTGGGGATGCCCATTTCACTGACTTGCAGCTGAGAGGTCTCAAAGAAAAAACTTCCAGACATTTTAATTGTGTGGCAGTATCATAACTAACCTGAAGAGGGAGCCGCTGTCCTGCTCTCTACCATTGTCGGATCACCCCCTCTCTGTAGCTGGCCAGAAGGAGACACTGCAGCTTATTTATTGGCAGTTGTAGTCAGGTGGCATGATTTTGCTTAATTCCATCAAAGCCTCCGGTGAGTAAATTGTGTTCAGAATTGTAATATGGTTGAATGTGTAAATTGGCCGCATTTGGAAAATGAAAGGGGGCATCAAACCCAGTCTCCAACCTGTCTCCAACAAACCTGTCTCCAACAAGGCCAAGCAAATTCTGGGTTTTATTCAAGTAGGATTTACTCAGAGTAGACCCTCTGCAAGGAACAGGCCTGCGTTAGTCATGTCCATCAGTTTAAACGAGTCTACTCTGAGTAGGGCTAAGGCTGGCCACAATAAATTGGTTTTTTAATGTATGTTGCTTAGGAATTTATTTATTTTTGATTAATTGGTTTATCAGTTCTTGTGAACTTCCTTGAGGTCTTTTGATGAAGGACAGTATATAAATCAAATGAATGAATGCATGAATACATTTCTACGAGGCCCATAAGGAGCCCACCCCTCTGCTTGGAGTTCATCAACACCATCATCAACATAAAATATATTTGTACGCTGCCTTTCTATGGTTTAAAATTGTGTGCAAGGTGGCTTATAACATATATTATTTTTACCAAGTTAGATACATAACAAAGGCAGTCATAAACAATAAAACACATCAGAACAATTTCCACATAAATCATAGTAAGAACTAAAGATACAAAAAACGAACATCATTAACATGCACCAACCAACCCATGCCTGTCAACAAAAACCCTTAAACAACACCCCAGCCCAAGCAGTCTCAGCTTTTGTAGCTGGAGTCAGGGCCCCATTCCCCTAGGCTAGGTGGAAAACGCCTAGGGAGCAGGTCTTCCGGGAGTCACAACCAAAATGGTCTCTGGAGGCTGCATGCCACCCATTGTTCACTTGTGGAACTCACTGCCACAAGATACGTTGATGGATATTAGCGTAGATGATAGTTTTGCCACAGCCTGATGATTGTCAGTTGGTGCTATCACAGAGGAGGGCTTTTTCACTGGCAGCACCTGGGTTCTGGAATGCTCCTCCTGCAGAAATATGAGAGGTGTCATTCATATTGGCATTCTGCCAGCTCTTGTTTTAGCAAGCTTTTCTTTGAACCTGAACTTCCAGATTCTGATCCTGTTAATCCTTGTTGTAACAGTTTTAGTTGGCATAGTTTTTAACTGGCTTGTTTTATTGCAAATGTTAATCATTGAAGGTTTTTTCTCCATCCTAATGTTTTGATAGTATTGTTTCGTGTTTTAATAATGTATGGATTTCATACTTGTTTTTTTGCACCTCTAAATTGCTTAGAAGTCATTAATAAATAACAAGTACAGGAGCAGCATTTCACAGAGTAATTGCTTTAGCAAAATAGCTAAAAGGAACTTCTGTGTACAGGATTGTGGGTTCAAGCCCCACATCGGACAAAAGATTCCTGGGCTGCAGGGGGTTGGACTAGATGACCCTCGTAGTCTCTTCCAACTTTACAATTCTGTGATTCTATAAAATGCTAAGTTATGTATTGAAGTTCTCACCCTAGGCCACTAGGGGTGTTGTGTATATAGTTTCACTCTGCCTACCGTGGCTGCAGTTCTCACTCAGGTCCGCACATGCAAATGAAGGATTGAGAGTGCCGCTCATGGATTGGGTAGCTAGAGAGAGTTGCTACTGTTGCATGTTACTGAGTACTATATAAGCAGGCTGGCTCAGCCCTTCAGTTCAGTTCTGTTCCAGCCTGAGAATAAAGAGAGCTGCTTGGAGAATCACTGTGTCGTCTGTTATGTCCACCCACTATTTAATGCTAACTTCAACCTCTTGATTCCATTCTTCATCCTTGTTTTCCATCTCCCCACCCCATGCTAGTCAGTATTCTAAAGATGCGCCCTTTTAGGCTTTCCTTTTTCCTATAGATTTATCTTGCCTTTTTGCAGAGGCAGAGCTAGCTGCTCCAGCACCTGGAGTGGCGCACATGCTGTGCACCCAGGGGCGGGGCTAGCTGCTCGCGGGGGCAGGGCAATGTCCCGGGAGGGGCAGCGCGGTGATGTCACCCCATCTCAGGGATGACACCCAGAGTGGGCCGTATCCACCGCACCCCCTACCTCCGTCAGTGCCATTTTGAAAACCTCCTGGCTCTGCTAAGCATCCTTTCCTACTTCCTCTGCATGGGGTAGTGCTGTTTTGGCTACATAAGGATGCCAAATGCCTGAACATTGCAAATAGTGGGCTTTATGGTGGTAATGGCCATTCCCTACAGTTTGTCCCCAGCATCTGGTGAATGGAAGTATTCTGCCTTTGAAGGTAGAGTTGCTCAACACTTTGAGAGACCTTCCAAGTGTCCCTATTTTCCAGGCACATCCCTGATTTACAGAAGTCATCCCAGTTTCTGATTTGATCCCAGAATGTCCCACTTTCCCTTAGGATGTCCCTATTTTCATTGGAGAAATGTTGGAGAGTATGGAGTTATCTGACCCCCCCCCCCTGTATAGGGAAGTGTTTTTTTTAATAATAAAAAAGTTTATGTTTTTATATATGTTTGGAAGCTGCCCAGAGTGGCTGGGGCAACCCAGTAAGATGCGTGGGGTATAAATAGTAAAATTACCATTATGGAATGGGACGTCCCTATTTTCATGGGAGAAATGTTGCGGGGTATGCTTTGATGATTGCAAATTCAGGGATGGCTTACAGTTATGAATGGGATGGCAGGCATCGCATTTGAGGTGGTGCATATCAGCAGATTCGCTGAGCTGACACAGCTCAGTGGCTCATAGGGCTACTTTGACTACTGTAATGTGCTCTGCAAGGGGTTGCCCTTGAAGACTGTTCAGAGGCTGCAGCTAGTGTAGAATGTGGCTGCTAGGTTAAGCGGGGCAGCCCAATGAAGTCATATGACCCCGGTCCTGAAAGCACTGCACCAGCTGCCAGTGAGCTACCAGGCACAATTCAAGCTGTTAGCACTAGCATTTAGAGCCCTAAATGCAGGGCCGTCTTACCCATAGGTGCTAGGGGTGCAGGGCACCTATACGCCGGGCTCTCAGGGGCGCCAGGCTGAGAGCCTGGGGCCCAAGAGTCTGGGGAAGAGCCTGCCCATCGGTCGGAGTGCCCCGGCGGGCTCTTCTGCCACGGGCAGCTCTCCACCCCAACCCCCTGCCCTCCTGCCCAGCATCTGACAGCAGAGTTTTCGTCAAAGTCTTAAGGTGCTATGGCACCGTGGGACCAAAACGAGCGGGTGCTCCGGGTCCCAGGACGGGCTTTTGCGAGCTGCCCACAGAGGTTTGCCACTTGGGTGCCCGCCAGCCGCCAGCCTTTCTCTGCCTCCCAAATTTTAGGCACCTTGCTGGAGACGGAGGGCAGCCAGCATGTGAGCAGGGAGGGCAACACAGGCAACAAAGAAATCGGCTCGGTCGAGTCCCTGGCCATTTGATTTGATTTGTAACCCCTTCTCTGTCACCAACACCCAGCATCCGACCGAGCTCCGGCTGCAGCAGCTCATTCCAGAAGGCGGGGGAGGGGCCCTGGGTGGATTTTTGCACCCCGGCGCCACATATGCTTAAGACAGCCCTGCCTAAATGGCTTTGGACCCAAGTAGTTTGGACCCAGTGCTAACCACCTCAGACCCTACAATTCGCAGTTCAGACCTTGCTGGTGGTGCCACCACTGGGGGCAGACAGGTTGGCACTTACCTGTGACAGGGCCTTTTCAGTGGTGGTTTCCCAATTATGGAATGTTCCTGTCTCCATTGTTACTAACTTTCAGGAGGAATTTGAAAACATTCCTCTTTACCTAGGCATTTGGTGGCTGAAGAGTACTGTCCCTAGCATCCCTGAGATTGTTTTTAGCATATCCTGATAAGATTTATTATGATTTTGCTTTGTTTTTGAATTGTGTGCCTGTTAGTCACCCTGGGCTCATTGGAGAGGAAAGGCAAGCTATAAATTAAATGAATAAGGGACTGATTCAGATAGGAATGCTGGAGGCTGCCTTCTACAGAGGGAAACCATTGGTCCATCTTGCTTAGTACTGTCTGCACTGACTGGAAGCAGCTGTCCAGTAGGGTGAAATATGAAAGAAAGAAAGAAAGAAAGAAAGAAAGAAAGAAAGAAAGAAAGAAAGAAATGGTATGGTGGTCTAAACAAGCTGGTAGCCAGGCGATAGAAGAGGCAGAGAAAAGTATTGTGGCAAATGGACTAATTTGGACTGGTGACCTGTTTCCAAAGAAGGAAAAACTGATTAGCACCTTTCCAGGTGGACAAATTGCTCAGGTTGAGGATGATAAATTGAGGCCCCAATTAATTCCTCCAGTCACCTGGTGCAGCTGGGCTGATGAGATGCACTAGTGCCCTTGACCATTCCAGCACAGTGGATATGTTGGAAACTTCTTTGGACAGTCCAAGAACAGACCTGTGGGCAGAGGAAGTAAGGTGCCTGCCTGGGGCCCTGCCTGCTACCAGAGTCCCCTGTTAAAGAGGCCTTCGCCACCCAGGACCTTACACCATGCACCAGCAGCTGATGATAGAAATGACAAGTGATGCACAACCATGCGTAAGCTAAGCTGTCATAAGTGACAGCCAAATGTGTGAAAAGTATTGTGTTTGAGGTGATCCAGAAATTCTGTCCATGCTTTTAGATCTGTTACAGAAGTAACTCACGTGTGCATGAAGAAGCACCACTGTTGTTCAACCAGAGATTGCCAAATATCCATTAACACATCAGAGCCTTTGAATTATAATAAGGAGATCTATCTATTTATCTATCTATCTGATGCATTTTTATATGCATTTGGGAAAAATGAATCTGTCAATTTCCTTTTTTATTTTTTTCCAGTCATAAGCCCAGTTCTGCACCTTGCTGTTTTTTTTCTTAAAAGTCAATGCAAATAACCTGGCAGAATTTTAGTGCAGATTTCTTCTGATATATACATTTTTTGGTATTCATTTCATCCTACTATATAACTTTTTGTAAACATGATTTGGTTGGAGCACTGCACTGCACAATTCAGGGAAGTGTGAATTTTGAAGGCTAAGTGCGCTTCAGTTTATGTCTTGTTTCAGAAAGTGAAAATAATTAAATCCCCCCACACTGCACCCCTCCATCCATTCCGTGTGTGTGTTTGTGTGAAGTACCATTTATGATACATCCATGGGTGATTTTTATTTTTATTTTTTGCAATAAGAGCAGGACAGAGAAGACTGGTTTGACTTGCAAAAACTCTCCTTGCAGCTTGGATTCAGTAAAGAGGTCCTTCCTTAACCGCTTCTGCTATCAATTACAGTCTTTCTTTCTTTCTTTCTTTCTTTCTTTCTTTCTTTCTTTCTTTCTTTCTTTCTTTCTTTCTTTCTTTCTTTCTCGTTGTGAGAAACGGCTTCCAGCCCCGCAGCGTCTGTTTCCATTCTTGCCCCACCATTCCTGGTAATTTTAAGAGCGTGCCAGCTCTTACACAACAAAAGACCCCTGAATAGCCCGTTTCCTCCTCACACGTGCATCTTAAAGTTTGTGATACCAGACCAGAATACTTTTTTTTTTAAAGACTAACATCTCAGTTTCTTTTTAAAAGGCCTGACGGGTCGAGTTTTCTTTCCCTTCATTCTCTCCTTGCTTCCTCCTATTCTTCCCTTTTAATGCAAGAATGGTACGATCACGAACAGGTCACAAACGCGGGAGACCGGGGGAAAGGGAAGGCACTCAGCGGCCCCGATGGCTGGACAGCCGCGGAATGCTGCGTCGTAAGGTTACTATTTATCTAGCGCGCACGGCGTTGGCATTCGCATCTGGCGCCTGGCACTTATTGCAATTATTTATGATTTCCACCAAGATTTAAAAGCTCATCGTCGGCCTTGTAATGCAGTAACTGATTGCACAGCTAATGTAATTAAGGGAAGATTATGATGTCCACGTGGCACGGCAGATGGTGGCGCTCATTGCAATCGGCAACGCACAACTGGCAGGGAACCGCACAAGGGCAGCGAGGCGCCGGCAGCTGGAGTGCGCCTTCGCCACCATCCATTTGGAGAGGGAGGGGGGGAGAAAGGAGGGGAGAGATGTGCTTGCTGCATCCACCGCACGGGAAACTCTGGCAGGCTGCTAAGGACTCCTCACGCAAGGGAGGATGTCCCCCCGCATTGCATTCCTTTGTTGCTCTGCTCTGCCGGCCTCTTTGGGTCAGCCGGGGCCAATTCTGCATTATGAGGCTCCGTGCAGTTGTTTGAGGGACACACCCAGGCTAGAGAATGCATGGTCTTTGTTGGCTGGGGGAGACCTAGCTGAGCAGCGGCAGTTAAGAACACAAGTAGCAGCCGTGACTGGCGTCCACACTGGAACTGGTAGGGCGGGAGGCCGGGAGACCTGCGGTGCCAGAGGCAATGACAGAACAGAATAAAGTAGTGATTTGGATGGCTTTAAGAGAGGATTGGATAAATCCGGGGGCGGGGGAGCTATCAGTAGCTCAGTCCATAGAGCATGAGTTGCGGTCCCTTGCCTTCCAACTCTGCAATTCTATAATTCTATGAAATGGTGTGCAAAAGCATTTGACTGTGTCGACCACAGCAAACTATGGCAAGTTCTTAAAGAAATGGGAGTGCCGGATCACCTCATTTGTCTCCTGAGAAATCTCTATGTGGGACAAGAAGCTACAGTTAGAACTGGATATGGAACAACTGATTGGTTCAAAATTGGGAAAGGAGTACGACAAGGCTGTATATTGTCTCCCTGCTTATTTAACTTATATGCAGAATTCATCATGCGAAAGGCTGGACTGGATGAATCCCAACCGGAATTAAGATTGCCGGAAAAAATATCAACAACCTCAGATATGCTGATGATACTACCTTGATGGCAGAAAGTGAGGAAGAATTAAAGAACCTTTTAATGAGGGTGAAAGAAGAGAGCGCAAAATATGGTCTGAAGCTCAACATCAAAAAAACTAAGATCATGGCCACTGGTCCCATCACCTCCTGGCAAATAGAAGGGGAAGAAATGGAGGCAGTGAGAGATTTCACTTTCTTGGGTTCCATGATCACTGCAGATGGTGACAGCAGTCACGAAATTAGAAGACGCCTGCTTCTTGGGAGAAAAGCAATGACAAACCTAGACAGCATCTTAAAAAGCAAAGACATCACCTTGCCGACAAAGGTCCGTATAGTTAAAGCTATGGTTTTCCCAGTAGTAATGTACGGAAGTGAGAGCTGGACCATAAAGAAGGCTGATCGCCGTAGAATTGATGCTTTTGAATTATGGTGCTGGAGGAGACTCTTGAGAGTCCCATGGACTGCAAGAAGATCAAACCTATCCATTCTAAAGAAATCAGCCCTGAGTGCTCACTAGAAGGAAGGACAGATCCTGAAGTTGAGGCTCCAGTACTTTGGCCACCTCATGAGAAGAGAAGACTCCCTAGAAAAGACCCTGATGTTGGGAAAGATGGAGGGCACAAGGAGAAGGGGACGACAGAGGATGAGATGGTTGGACAGTGTTCTCGAAGCTACTAACATGAGTTTGGCCAAACTGCGAGAGGCAGTGAAGGATAGGCGTGCCTGGCGTGCTCTGGTCCATGGGGTCACGAAGGGTCGGACACGACTGAACGACTGAACAACAACAACAATGAAATGGTGACTAGCCACGATGGCTATGTTATATTATACCTCCACAGTCGGAAGCAGTTTGCCTCCCAGTACCAGCGGCTAGGAATCATAAGCAGGGACATAAGAACAAAGTAAGAGTAATTTTGGGTTTGTCCCCTTCCTCTTTCCTGCTGAGTTACTAAAGGGGGGGGGGTGAGACTACGGTAAGAAGGGGGTTTACTTGCAGTGCCACCCCCTGGACTGTAGGTGGTGCAGCAGAGCCAGTAGAGTTGATCTAACTGCCATGGGGGCAGTTCCTTAGGCATCTGCAGCCCAGTGCCAAGTGGCAAAAGACTTCTTTCCCCAGTCCATATATCATTACCTAACTTGCAAGTAGGAAGGAAGTCAGGCAGGTGGGGGGTGGGGTTTGAAGTTGGTGGCACAGTGCTCCCCATTCATTCCAATGGAGCAGCCTCTACTGGTGACATAGAATTGTGAAAGAGAGGGGGAGAAGTGGAAATGGAAGAGGGGATCACAAATTGGATAAGTTCTGTTATTCTCTGGTCCTCCTTGCTGACCTCTCCTACGGGCGTCTGGTTGGCCACTCTGTGAGACCAGGATCTGTGAGACCTGATTGAACAAGGCTCTTCTTATCAGTAGAGGCTGTCGCATTAGAGCTAATGGGGCACTCCCCCACCAGCCTCAGCCAGCTCCCCAGCTGCTTGCCTGCTCTCTTATTTATCAATTTGCCAGTGGTCATGGATAATGGGAACTGAAGTCCAACAGCACCCAGGATTTGTAGTTCAGCAGCCGAATGTTTCCCACCCTGTCCTAGATGAACAAGCCTGACTTAAGAGGAACCTGTGTTAGTTCCTTCCACCTCTTTAACTGTCAGAAGCAGAATGATTTGATCCTGCGATGGAATTCATCTCCCGCTGTCACCCATGCCCTGCAAGTTTGTTTCCCTTTTTACTTTGCTGCTGCTGAGCGCTAAAGTGTCTTTTGCCGGAGGCGCTGTCATTTGGGCATCTTGGATGCATTTCTTTTCCAGAGCCTCAGGCTGGAATCAGAGTGCTAAAAGGAACACTCTCCACTGCACGTGCGCCATGGGACTTCGTCAGGGAGCAGCAGGTGCAAGGGATTATGGGAGGGGGCTCAGGGACAGCTGAGCGTACAGATCTGGAGCTTTTCAGCAGACTACATGAAGAATTATTAAGGCTAGGGTTAAGGCTAGGATTGTGGGGAACTATGTTTTACTCAGAGTAGACCCATTAGAATTAATGGACCTAACTTATGTTCATTAATTTCAGTAGGTCTACTCTGAGCTACCCTTAGTATGCATTCAGCTATGGGGAATATTGGGTTATTTTTCCCAGTTATAATGCCAGTGCTTCTATCCCATTTTCTTATATTCCTCTTACACTGCAGTACCTGTGGTTTTATGGAACAACAGCTTTTTCACAGTTTAAAAGCATGTCACACTGGATTTCATTCACATCAGTGTGTGTGTGTGTGTGTGGCATGACACAACAGCAAATGTCATTGGAAAACATTGCTACTCCTTCTTCCTTTGTGCACATGTGTCCTTCTATTCCCTGTTATTCCCCCCGCCCATGAAAACAGCAGGAAGTAACATGCCACCCTCCAAATCCTATCACTTTACTCCCAAGATTTTCTGGGTTAATGGGCTGCACATCCCCCCCCCCCCTGGAATCAAATAACACAGAAATGAGCACCAGACATGCACTAGATTCCACTGGTTTTCCAGAAGTGCCTTTCACATCATGTGAAATCTCAAATACAATGCAGAAATTTTCATGCCATGATAAAATTCATTCACACCAGCGGGTGTGGTGTGTGACACAACAAATGCCATTGGACAACATCAAGTGTGAATTTTGATGGACAGCTATGTTTCTGTTTCACATGTTGTTTTGGGAAAACTTGAAATGTGAACCAAACCAAATTTCTCCCGTACCCCTACTCATGTAGTAAATGGAGTGGCAGCACTCTGTGGTAGGACTGCATGATGATATCACTGAGGGCAAATAAGGGCAATGCAAAATAAGAGCAAGTGATGGTAGTCCTACTGCTCCCCCCCCCCCGAAGACACAACAGTGTGTTTCAACACTTATTGACTGTAACCAGGACACCAAGAGATCAGGCCTGGAGGAGATAGCTGCTCCTTTTCCTGCTCCTGGGGAATGGGTGAAGCTCAGCAGTGGAGCCGCTTTCTTTGCCTGCAGAAGATCCCAGTTTCAATCCAGGGATTGAAATGGGAAAGATTCCTGCCAAGCTCCTTCATATGCATACAATAGGGTATGGGGTCAGGAGCTGCTGGGTCAATGTGTGGCTGCCCCATGTAGCCAAACATTGAACTGCAAGTGGCAGCTTCTCAGTGAAGGACCTTCAGGCCCTGGACTCCACCCACTCAAAGTAGAGTATCATTGGCTTCCTGTTCAGCTCAAGCTTTGCTTGAGCAGTAAAATATTCTTGAGCTCCGGTGCAATCCTGCATCCTTGGTTATTCTTCGGTCATGACATCTGGCTAGCTAATTGATCCCTCCTTCTAGTTTGACCACCAGTTCTGATTCATTCATCAGCACTGGCTTTTGGCTTTTCTTGACTCTGTTTCCTTCTTTGTCCAGAACTACTGGTTGGTCCCTGTGGTACCTTGTTCCCACCTCTTTGCCCACCTCATACTGCTGACCATGGCAAGTGCCCAGTGAAGTACCTTCAGGTCCCAGACTGAAGCTAGGCTAGCCATAGATCCTCCTGGACAGGACAGGAAAAAGTATTTCAGAAGGCTTCAGGTTCCAGTTGAGGTTTGCTTAACACCTGAGTTCTGGTGAATTCCTGCAGCCTTAGTTATTCATTGGTCCCGACTTCTGAGCTGTCTAACACAGGGCAGGCTCTACTCACTGTCAAGTTTAGAGACTTCTCAAATTCCATCAAATTCATGAAAAGATGCCAATGTGGTTAACCAAACAGGCCCTACTTGGGATAGCATTCCACAGGCAGGGGAGCCACCACTGAAAAGACCCTCTCTTCCTTGTTGTCAGTCTCCAGGCCTGTCTTAGAGTGGACACATAAAGAAGGGGGTTGGATGATTTATTGATAATTTAATTGACTTAGTTTATATACCATGTGCCCAAAGTGACTTGTAGTGAACATCCACATTATCAAAATACAAAGCACTGGTGGGGGCAGGGGAAAAGAAACCAGTTCACAAAGCCCTGTGTCATCTAATCCCTTTTCTTTGGATATGGCAGGAATCAAACAGGAGCTTCTGCATTCAAATCAGGCCCCCCAGAACTGAGCTGTGGTCTTCTTGCACCCATCTAGGCTGAGCTCTGAGCAGCTTGTCAGCACTGAGCTCCTTATCGGAGGTAAAAATAGGAATTGCATTCTGTGTGGTTTTATTTTTAGCCATTGTTAAACATCCCCACCCCGCAAGCATGTGGAAAAGGAAGAGAGTTGAAGCTAATTACATAATAAATTTGAGTTGCCACATCTGGAAATATATTGACTATGGACCACTAACCTTGCAAGAGCCAGATAGATCTTTGGTGTGTGTGTGTGTGCTCACACGTGTCTATACATAGGTATATGTGCATATATTTTTTTGTTTGTGTGTGTGTATATATTTACACACGCACGCACACATATTTCCGTTGTTGCAAAGCAGAGGTTAATGTTTTTATTGTTCAATGTCATGTTTATAGCGGATTGCTGGGGGAGAAGGGTGGCAGGAGGGGGAGAACCCATCTAATGATTAATTGCAGCTAAACTGGTGGATCTACAATTATTTGGTTGTTGTGAACAAATAAAGGACTCTGGTATTCATCATATTCAAATGAGGCAGTAAAATAAATGACGCTGACGCCATTGACGAACAAAACCTCACCATGTTCCCCTTTGCAATCGGGAAATGTACTCGCACACTCACACACATGGGGAGAGAGAAAAATATTGTAAATGAGATACAGCCACTGTCAAGGGATCGGCGGCCATTTGTCTTCGCGCAACATGGCGCAATGCTGACCCATCACTTGCCGGTTTTAATTTATGTCATGAGATGCTCCTTCATTATGCGCTTTTGATGAAAACGAAGCACCAATTTATAATACAGACTTGTGTGTATGTGTGTGTGTGTTGCAAGTAGATCTCCCCCCGCAGCACCGGCAGAAGTTCTGTCTTTCATTAGCACCCATTCCGCCAGGTTAAAGCGCCCAGGTACCGACGGAAATATGTCCCATCATTCATCATAATTTTGCTTTCCACTTTGTCACAGCTTGGGTGTTTAAGGAAGATAGATGGCACAAGATGTCTCCTTTTCAGAGGCTCTTTATGCTCTGGTAAGTGTGTCCGATGCAAAATTAGTTTGCCACTTTATTATTTCCCTGTGAGTGTTTGTCAAAAGCCGCGCTCTGCCTCCTGCCGTACAGAGACGCCGGTTGTTGGCTGTCATTCAGAGGTGTCGCCGGGGACACGGCAGATCCTGGGAGCACCGTTCCATGTTAGCCCCATCAAGCCTTCGGAGCAGGGGAGGGGTACTCAGAAGGTCGCACTCATTTGCCGTGGGGCCTCCGAAACATCTCCCTGGACCAGAATTTCCATCAGGTAATTTCTGCAATGGCATGGCGATGATCCTCATCTGCCTTTGGGAACGTATATTTCATTGGTGAAGAAATGTCAGGACCTGGCAGCTCCCAGAGATCCTGAATCAGATGGGACAGGACCTTTTCAGAAGAGGGGTCAGAGGCCATCTGTAGACCTTAGGAGCAAGAGGAGGTCCCTGCCCCTTACCGGGGAGTTCAAGACAGCTGCTGTAAAGGACACACCACTGTTAGAGCCTCAGCCATATATATGGCACAGAAGAGGTGGGGAAACTAAGCCCATCCAGCAGGTGTGATCCTTAGCTCCCCCACACCACACAGGCCAAGTTTGACAGGTGGATGAGTCGATTTACCTGTCTATCACTTTATGTCACAATGACAACAGATGACCTGCTTTTGCACATGCAGGTCATTGGAGCTTACAAAGCAGGATGCACAAGAATTTGCAAGTGCAAAATGCCTTTGGCCCAGCTCCATCTTTAGCTGCCTCACCCCTGATGTCATATACGATGGCAGGTATAGGGCAGGTGAGGGTGGCTGGGTCAAAAAGGTATTGTGGGCCAAACAGGGAAGGCCTTTGGGCCTGATTAGGCCCATGGGCCAGAGGCTTCCTACCCCTGTTTCCATCCTGATTCACAAGCAAAAATATTAATTCATTCTACGTTTCTTCCAAGGAGTTCAAAGTGGTATACATAGTTCTGTATCTCTGTCCATTTTATCCTCACAACAACCCTGTGAGGTAGGTTAGGCTAAGGGTGAGTGATTGGCCCAAGGTCACCCAGTGAGTATACCCAGGCAGAAGACTCCATCAGGAAGCTGAGCAGATGAGGCCTCCCTTCTCCAAGTTCTTTGGCTGAGTCAGATCCTCCACTGATCCATCAGGATGGGTTAGGATGCAAGGAGAAGAGTCGCAGTGGCAGAGCACAAGAGCTACGAGAAAGGGTCACCCACAGCTCAATGGCAGGGCATGTGCCTTGTAAGCAAAAGGTCCCAGGTTCAAAAGGTCCCAATGGCATCTCCAGACAGGGCTGGGAAACCCCAGAGAGCCACTGCCAGTCACAGTAGACAATACTGAGCTATGGACCAGAGGGTCCGACCCAGTACAAAGCAGCTTCCTGCATTCCAAGCCCTGACTCTGTGAACACTTAGTTGACACCTGTCTGGTGCCAGTGAAACTCTGATTTCCCCAGCTTGTTGGGTTGTGCACCCTGTGAATCTCCCAGCATTTAGTTTTGTTATGTGGGAACTTCTCTCCATCAGAAGATGTGAATCAGGCAGTTGTTGTTGCTGCTGCTGCTGCATGATTGGGAATGCTGCAAAACATGAGAACACAAGAAGAGCCCTGCTAGATCAGGCCGAAAGCCCGGATAGTCAAACATCCTAGTTTCACAGAGGCCAACCAGATGCCCCAATGGTATTCAGGGGCATTCCTGCCTTCAACAATGGAGGGAGACCTTAAGCAATCAGAGTTGGTAGCTTTCAATGCAGAGTGGGGGTGGGGTCATCCAAAGCGCACCCGACAGGACTTCATATCAGCCTCCCATGACTGTCATCTGAAAAGGTCCCTGGCATTGCAGTCTTGAAGTGAGGAATGTGCATGCATGAGCTGGTCTATCAGTAAGAAGCGACCCTTCACTGTGCTTTTATTAAAAGCAAGCCTTTTCAACAAAGACACACACACACACACACACACACACACACACTTTTCTCAGTATCAATGCCTCTGAGATTAATACATTTTTTTCAGGTGCCGTCATACCTGACAATATGCAATTATCTTTGCCGAGATAGTGGGGTGGGGTGGGGGGTAGGAATAAAGATTGGATGATCGTGTGTGCTTCTCTTTGGTGTTCTTTGAATAGAAAGTGGGCTGTTCTCCAGAGGTGTTCATCAGATGTATTCTGCAGAGGGAATGTAGCATCCCGATTAATTTGGGGTAGAATCTTCATGTTGACGCTGGCAGATTTAGAGGGAAACGTTCTGGAAACACAGGGAGGATATGGGGTGGGGGTGGGGGGGAGATCACACCAGTTTTGCAAACATGCATTATTTGAGGAGGGGAGGGGCATTTCAAATAATGTTAAATAGATCTTCAGAAAACAGAGCTGGTGCAATGAAGCCTTCTAGGGATCAGCTGATGGCTTTGAAAGAAAAGAATGCATGGGAGCTTTGATGTCATGCTTCCTTTATCAATGTGCTGCACCACAGCCTTCCAAGAAATCTGTAAATTAATGCTATAGATGCTGAACATAAACTACTGCTGTTTACTTCATTTCTGGTTCTCTGTGTGTATCTGCATTTCATAAATGCCTTCAAAATCTCTCACAGTGACTTAACTCTTTTCAGTACTGGGGGGAGGGAATTTTCTCCATTATCAGGTAGTCTTTGCCCATCCCTGCATCCTCATTGAGCAAATATTTTAACTTGTTTTTAACGGGTTTTTTTTTTTTAACTTGTGGTTTTTTAAAATTTGGAGTTTTGTTTGGTTGTTTGTTTAAATTAAGGGGTGGAATATGTGCCTGTGAAGAGAAGAACTGCGGAGAGCAGTGGGATGGCCCAATTACAGTGGCTCAGTGCAAGGGGAGGTAAGGTATGGGAAGTGGGGCAGGCCAGGTAGGGGGCACGCAGCACAGGCAGCTGGCGACTGTGCTGTGTGGCGGCCCCTCCTCTGACCTGGGGAATTGCGATTGTCCTATCAGCCAGTCCTCGGGTCTGCGGATGCTGTTGATAAGTGCCAGGTGGGCCCAGAGTAAGACCTCCCTCATCCATGACCTGATTGTAGATGAGGAAGCCGATTCGGCCTGCATCATTGAGACCTGGGTGGGTGAGCAGCGTGGAGTTGGTTTCACCCAGCTATGCCCACCTGGGTACATCAGGGCAGACTTGAGGGTCGGGGAGGGGCAGTTGCTGTGGTCTACAGATTCCATCTATAGAGCGTGTGTTCCTGGCATTGGGCAGTGGGGACAGATCAGGGATTCTGCTTGCCTTGCTGCCCAGCAGTCTCCCTGCCTGAGCTGGCAGAGCTGGTTTCGGAGGCAGTGCTGAAGACTCCCAGGCTACTGGTTTTGTGGGACTTAAACATCCATGCTGAGGCAATTGGGTCTAGGGTGGCTCAGGATTTCATGGCTGCCATGACGACCATAGGACTGTCTGAACGTTTCACCGACCCAACACATGTGGCAGGCCACATCCTGGACCTTGTTTTCTCAACTAGGCAGGAAGAAGGTGATCTGGAAGTGGGGGTGTTGACACCAGCCCCTTGTCAGGGTCAGATCACTACCAGTTGAGATTTAGGCTTTCAGCACCTTTCCAGTCCTACTTGGATGGTTATTTCCAGAGGGTGATGCTAGGGGAGTGTTCTTCGGCCTTGTGGAGCCTTCAGTGTGGGGTTCCTCAAGGTTCAGTTTTACATCTTTTTAGATGTTTCACATCTAAATGAAATCACTGAGTGGGGTTATTCCTAGTGCTAGACTCGAGTATGTTGTGAGCAATCTGCTGATGACACATAGCTCTACTTCTATCTGCAAGTATTCACTAATCGTGCTGGACTGTTGTTTTGCCTTGGTAATGGACTGGATAAGACCCAACAAACTGAAGCTCAGTCCAGATAAGCCTGAGGCACTGTTCGTGAGTGGTTCCCTAGGTCAGATGGATGGGAGGTTGCCTGCTCTTGATGGGATTACACTCCCTCTGAAGGAGCAGGTAAATAGTTTAGGGGTACTCCTGGATCCTTTGCTGCCACTTGAGGCTCAGGTGGCCTCAGTGGCGCAGAGCGCTTTCCATCAGCTTTGGCTGGTGACCCAGCTGCGTCCCTATCTGAACTGGGATAGCCTAACTACTGTTGTCTATGCTCTGGTAACCCTTAGGTTAGATTACTGCAACATGTTATATACATGGTGCTGCCTTTGAAGATGGTTTGGAAACTTCAGCTAGTGCAGAATTCAATGGCCAGGTTGCTCACTGGGGGTAAAATGAATATACCCGGACCCTGCGATCATAATCTGAGGCCCTTCTACACGTGCCTCTTCTACAAAGGTCTGGAGGGCAGCAACATAACAGTTGGCCTTTTCTGCTGTGGCTCCATTTCTGCTTTAGGCACCAGGCAGAAACGGTTTCCTATAACCAGGCCTTTGTCTGATTAACATTCTGTGGCCTTTTTAAATGTGTTTGTGGGGGGGGGGTTATTGGTTTGTTTGGTTTTTGCTTTATTATGCTTCTTGTGTTCTCATCTTGTATGTTGTGAACAGTCCTGTGGTCTTCGCATGAAGGTTGGTATACAAAACAAGCAAGCAAGAAAATATTAAAGGGGACAGACCCACTGCTGGTTTCCCCCAACATGCCTCTGAGTCACTTGAGACCTTAGCTGTAGCACATGAGAAAGCCCTAGGCTAGGGATAAGGAACCGTTTTTAGCCCGAGGGCCTCATTCCTTTGCAGGCAACTATTCAGGGGCCACATGCCAATAATGGGTGGGGCCAGAGGCAAAAGTGGATTGAGGGGTGAATGTAAATTTTACCTTTGAATAGTAGGCTAGATTGCAGCCACACAGAAGTCAGAGGTTTTGATGCACAAATGTGCCTCTTTCCAACCTCCATCCACCCGCCATTCATCCACCCATCCATTCTTTCAAAAGGGTGTGTGTGTGTAGGGTGGGGGAGCCCTTTCCAGCCTGAGGGCTGCATTACCTTCTGAACATCCTTATGGGATCATCCTCCTGGGTGGGGCCAGAGGCAAAAGTGGGCGGAGCAAATACCCCTTTGCAGTAGGCTAGTTTCTAAACATGCTCACACACTTTTCTCTATCCTCCCTCCAGACAAGGAAGAGGCATTAACAGGATTCAATGACACATTCCAGCCAGGCAAAAGCACTCAAAGAGGATGCAATGCAGGGCTGGTGAAGGGGTGTGGCCTGACCAAGGAGTTGGGGGTTCTTCTCAGCTCCGGCGTCCGGCCTTCCCCACCCTTTCCCCAGCCTAATGCCATCTGCAGGAAATTTGTAGTTGCAAGACTGGGACAATTCATAGCCAAGGACTTAAAGCTTTTTTCTTTGCCCAGACATATCAATCCTTCCCCCTTTAATTTGAACATCTATTGTTAGCAAAATCACTGAAGGCAGAGCACTTAGCATCTGTGGGACTATGGAGGGGGAACAATGAGAAATATCATGTTAATGAACAAGATAACTATTTGTAAGCACTGCTGGGAAGAACTACCTCATTAGAGACTTTTCGGGGAAATTGGGACTTTATTTGTACCATTTTGGAATCGATTGAGACCCCTGGGAATGAGCACCGATGGACGTCCTGACAATGTGATGGACTTAGTTAATACAGGAACCACAGGATTTAATTTGATTTAATCTTTGGCATTCATCTTTTATAATAGGTCTATCATCATCATTATTATTATGAACTTTTAATTTTTATTATTTGAAAACAATTAAAACAAATTTTAAAGGACATAAAGCCATGCTTTTGCACAGATATATCGAATGTTCCTTTTTAATTTTGAGCATTTACTCTGAGGAGGAGGTCTGCTTAACCCCAAAGCTCTAAGGAGCATAGGAATCTGCCTTATACTAAGTCCATCTAGCTCAGTGTTGTCTACACTGTCTGGCAGCATCCCTCCAGAGTTTCAGACAGGCAGCCTTTCCCAGCCGCATCTGGAGATGCTGGGGATTGAACCTGGAACCTTCTGCTTACAAGGCAGATGTTCTTTCATTGAGCTACGGGATGGTCCTTGCGCTTAGCTCTTAACACTGTTTTATTTTTATTTTTTACAAACACTGATTGGTTTCAGCACACACAAAATTTCACAGAGGAATTTTTTAAATCATAAATATGTGATTTTCAAACTTTATACCATCCAAAGGGTTCCTTTTGACATAGACCCCTGGGTGTCTTCTGTGGAACCAACAACAGTGCAGAGGATTCTGGGAGTGTACTTAGGAGAATATTTTGTTCAATAGTGTACAGGTGCTTCCAAAAATTAATATAAAAAATCATCTAAGACTCCTTGGCAAGAGAGGAGAGGAAGCAGGCAGACCTTTCTTTCTTTCTTTCTTTCTTTCTTTCTTTCTTTCTTTCTTTCTTTCTCTATCACATATCTATCCCACTTTGCCTCCAAATAGCTCAGGGTGACATTCGTAATCCTATTCCCCATTTTACCCCCACAGCAACCCTGTAGGTAGATTAAGCTGAGAGTAACTGGCCAGCCAGAGATCACCAGAGAGCTTCACAGCTGAAAGGAGATTTGAACTATTGTCTTGAGGGTCTTATTCTCACCTCACCAGCTCTCAAAATGGCACACATGGATCTCCTCTTCTCATTTTATCCTTACAACAACCTGCGAAATATGTCAGACTCAGAGGCAGTGATTGGCTGAAGGTCACCCAGCCTCATGGCTAAGTTGGAATTTGAACCCTGGTCTCCCAGGTACTAGCCCGACACTCTAATCACTATATCACACTGGCAGGCCATGTGAAAATGAGTGCGCCATTTCTGATTTTCTCATTGAGGATCCCCCAATAAGCTGCTGAGGACCACCAAAGTTCTCCAAAGTATGTTTTGAAAACCATGGTAAGTGACCAGACGTTTTCAGTCTGGAACCCTCCATGTGATTTGCACTAAGACTGCTCTGGCTGGGTGTTGATGGGAGCTGTGGTCCAAAACACCTAGACAGTAATAGGCTTAGGAAGGCTGTAACAGACCAAGAAGATGCCTGTTTTGGAAATGCATATTGTCCTTTCACCACACAGTGGAGCTGTTGATACCTTACAAAAGCAGTCGAGGTGCCTGCAAACTTTCTAGCACTGGTTGAACAGTGAGCCGCACAAAATGGTATGGAAACGGGAAGAGTGTAAAGTCAAGGCAGAATTTGAAAGCTATATTCCAGTGAACAAAGACAGTCACAGACAATATTGGATAGATACTAGAGTTGTGACAACAGAGTGGTGGAGACAGGTTAACCATCTCCCTATTTTGTGTGTGTGCTATTCAACGACTCTTCACAGCTGCTTCCCTTAACCTGATTTGTATCTCCATTGCTATGTAAAACAAAAACAAGGATACTTTGACAGGTTCTTGAAGCAATCCTAGCCATAAAGGGACCACAAAGGCATCACAAAACCAAAACAGAGGGAGGGTGCACAGCACTATCACTCTGAATAGGCTGCACCCCTCACTGGCCCTCAAGTATTTTTGCCTGGCTAGAATATGTCCTTGGACCCTGATAATGCCTTTTGCTTTCCTAGATGGAGGATAGAGAGGGGTGTGCAAGTGTGCGACCAAAACTAGCCTACTGTATAAACGTAATCCTTATGTTTCTTGTTCCACCCACTTTTGCCTCTAGCCCCAGCCATGACAGGCTCTGAAAGGAATGTGCCCCTCAGGCTGGAAACTGCTCCCCACACCTCTCCCAAAGTTTCCATTTATACTCATACCCTGTTCTCACACTGGCCACCAAGTGATCTTCTACCCAAGGGACCTTGGATATACCTGTGCCTGCTTCATTTTCGCAAGCTAGCAGATTCTGGTCCTGAAAAACTATTCACTTTGCCTCCTGACTCTTGCAGGGTCATTGCACCCTGCCAACAATATCCCCGAAAACCTCTACAGAAAATACTTGGAGAGTATGGATGCTCAGGTGTTGTTCTGTTGGCTAGCTGGCCATATGCCAAAGCGACAGGACTCCTTCTTGACATTTTGCTTCTTGTTGCTCATCTGCATTATTGATCACAGAAACTTTGCATTCAGGACTATCTGCATAATGAGCTATAGGGACGAACAGCCTGAGCTTCTGGATGGGAGTTTTCCTAATGGAGGAGAGGAGAGGAGACATTTTGGGGGTAGCAATAGAGGATCAAAAAGCAAGAGCTGATGAGAGGTATTGCAGGAGCCAATGTAGTGTAGTGGTTAGAGTGTCAAACTAGGATGCAGGAGACCATGGTTCAAATCCAGACTTGGCAAGCTCTCAGGTTGACCTTGGGCTGGTCACAGTCTCTCCTGACCTACCTCACAGGGTTGTTGTGGGGATCAACAACATGTGGAGTAGGAGGAGAACT
Organism: Lacerta viridis; assembly: GCA_900245905.1. Taxonomy (NCBI): domain Eukaryota; kingdom Metazoa; phylum Chordata; class Lepidosauria; order Squamata; family Lacertidae; genus Lacerta; species Lacerta viridis. Next base: position 48,682 of record OFHU01000730.1, on the reverse strand, counting down.
ATGTACACCACCTTGAGTGCCTCTGAGGAAAGATGGGATAGAAATGTAATAAAGTAAATAAATAAACAAACAAGAAGATTAGGATCCTTTACACAATGCAAACTTTCTGTGCCAGACTTGCACAAAGGATGGGCTATGCATGGTTGTGTGTGGCAGAATACAATGGAGTGTCCCCATTGGTAGTTATACTTGGAGCAGACCCATTGACTTGGGTTCATTGATTCCAATAGGTCTACTCTGAACATAATTTAGTGGGTTATAACTCAGTGCCTCAGATTTCTTTCTCCAAGTCAGGAAGACAGAAGGGCAGGTGTCATCCAGACAAGTGCTGAACCTAAACTAGTCCAGGCAATTCACGCAGGTCACCTGACAACTGCAACACCCCTCCTGACCAGTTGAGGGAGAAGCATAGAGGAAATGCAGGTGGTCTTCTGCCACGATGACATAGGGAGTAAGGCACTTAGGGCTAGCTGAACACACACACAACCATCACAGCCCTGGGTCCTGATACTTCTTGCTAGTTAGCAGGAGGCTTCTTGTCACATCCAGAAGGCCACTCTCTCCCAGCTGGCTCAGCCAGAAAAGTTATTTTGCTCCACTGGACTTGGCTGCAGCTCAGTAGATAAGTCAGACCTGAGGGAGTTATATCAATAGGGTCTCTCATATGGCCATTGTCCTCCAGAACAGTAGTCTTCAACTTTTTTCATAGCTGGGACCCATCTCTAACCAAAGCATGAATAGTGATGCTCAGGGAACAGGTGTTCCAGATGTTGCTGGACTACAGCTCCCATTATCCCTGACTGGGCTGGGCCTGATGGGTATTAGAGTCCACTGAAAGCTGGAGGGCCACGGGTTCCCCATAACTGCTCAATAAGGTCAAGTAATGGAGACCTTCTCTGAGAGTGCGTGGGTCCTTCCTTAGTTTTGGTGAAATGGCTAGTGAAATGGTGGTGGAGTCATGTCCTGGTCCAATGCCAGAACTCATGGGGAAAGATGACCACAGATTGAACAATTTGCTCTAGAAAAGGTTTGCAGTAGACTGTGGCCTTCGTGTCTCTGCTTCCAGACTACCTCCAGACCACTCATTTGAGGGCCAACCTTCTGGCGCTCCATTCCAATCCCACCTATTGACTCTGCCCAGCATGCCAGAATTTCAGAAGGGAGAGGGCTGAATTTATAGCAAACCTGGAGGTCGAAGATGATAAATAATGAGTCCTATTGCACATTCAACGGCGGGGAAAATGGGGAAGAGGGTCAAAAGCCAGCGTTCTCATGATCCAGCTGGCTGAATGTGTCCCACTAATAAATTGGTTAATTAAAAAAAGGGTGGGGGACTCAGAAGATAATGTCCAGATTTCTAGGTTTGTAAAAATAAATAGGCTTAAAAAATGTTATGTGAACAGGAGAGGGAGAGGAGGAGCATGGGGAATCGGACGGCGGTTTGCGAGCTGAATTCCTTAATGACATCCTCATTAAAAAGGCTTCACTGCCAAACGCTGTTTGCCTCTGCCTTCGGAAACTGTCTGCATTAATAATGAGGAGCTCCACTTGGAAGGTATTTACATAAAGTATTGTAGTCCTGTCATGGTTGGAGACAGCAAACACCGTGCTGGTACAGATAGTGTGTGGGGGTGGGGGTGAGAGAACAAGAGATTTGGTAGTCCAAGCATTCATAGGAACCAGTGATGTTTGAGATTGTAAGGGCATATGGAGAGCCTGCTGGATGAGGCCAGTGGCCCTTCTAGTCCAGCATCCTGTTCTCTCAGTGGCCAGCCAGATGCTTGTTATGGGAAACCTACAAGCAGGACCTGAGCACAAGAGCAGTCTACTCTCCTGAAAGTCTCCAGCAGCTGGCATTCAGAAGCATTACTGCTTCTGACCATAGATTCCATTTTGATTCAACAGGAAGGGCTTTCTTGGTGCACGAGCTTTTAGTGAGAGGATTAGGAAGCAGAGAAGGACAGAACAAATGGTGGCTCTTTCCCATTGGGACTGGTGGGGCAGAAGACACAGAGACCAACAGCAAGTAGAGCTAGAGCCAATGACTGGTACGGCCAGAGTCAATAAGAGGGGGAGCCAACTTATTCTAGTTTGTCCCCCATCCTTCTCCCTGCTGAGTTCTTCAAGGGTATCACTGAGACTAAGTAGGAGGAAGGTGATAGCCAGGGCTGGACTGGTTGTAAGCAAGCAGCAAGGCGGGTGTGAGGGTTGGCTGTGGGCAGAATGAGGTTAGTGGGGCAGTGCCCCATTCATTCTAATGGACCAGGCTCCTGAAGCCAGGCGACAAACAACTATATTCATTTTGTAGGCACCAGAAGAGCCCTGCTGTTTCAAACCAAAAGGTCTGCCCAGCCTAGTATGCTAGTTTTCCACACTAGCCAAGCATGAGAACACGTGGCCACCCTCCGGGTGGATTTATTTCCATACCACTTACCAGCTTGAAAATATTTCTAAGTGGTGTACAAAAAAAATGAACCAATAACAAAATATTACAATAATGCACACTTACATATAAAAATTTTACATCAGTGCAGTCACTTTTATATATTTTTCATTTTTCTTCTGGGTCTTTCCAGGGTCCAACAAACTTGACTCACCCGCAAAAGTCACACAATGAGAAGAGATCCTGGAAACAGCAGACATCACCCTAGTTTCTTTTTATGGGCTTCCCCAGGGTGGATGATACTTCCTCAGGCTGCACCCCATTGCTTCATGAAATAATTCTGTATCCTCACACATCTTTTGTTCTACCAGTTTGGTTGCAAAATAAAAACCTGTTTAACTTCACTGTGTCTTCAGGTGCCAGAGGTTCTTTTAAAAAGCCAATATTAGCCAGCAGCACAATCCTTTCCCCCAACCTTCCTTTAAACTGCTGTCAAGTCCCTGCCTGCTTCTCTCTATGACAGGGATAAGCATAGGGGCTGAGGTGCCTTTGCCCCCCCCAAATATTTGAGGGGGCTGGCCTCCCTAAAGGTGATGGACATTGCCATTCAAATGACATGTGTGTGCTATGTCTTGCGATGGATTATGTGGGGCGGAGCTCACCTCCCCCCCCCAATATTTTATTCAAGTTGGCACCCCTGGAGGTAAGCAACATTTTTCAATTCCAGGGCTATATTCCCTACTGGGGGCAACTTTCTAGGGGCCACTAGGGCAGCCAGAATTTCCCATTCGCAAAAATGAGTGCAGCAACAAATGTAAATTTGTACAGGAGGCTGGTTTCTGCTCCCATTCACACATTCTTCGCAATCCTCTATCCAAGTTCAGGGGCACGTTCTGGACAGGCAGAAACACTCAAGGAGGGTGTGAAGCAGGGCCAGTGAATGGGTGTCATCTGGGGAGAATGGGTGTAGCTTGAGAGGGTGTTTGGCCAGAGGAGAGACCCAAGGGCTATATAGAGAGGTCTAGAGGGCTGTACCTGGCACAGGCCTGGGGCTCTCCACCCCTGCTCTAGGATGGGAGAAATTTCACCAATGGGTGAGAGTTCCTTCTGCCTGCCCCATCCTTCTATGATATCAGGGAAGCTCAGCCAATCACTGCCAGAGGTTTTACCACCAGCAAATCCCTAAGAGCACTGCAATACAGATGATCTTTTATTATTCTTAATGATAATGAAATAAATCCTTCAAAGCCCTGGTTTATCCAAGCCCATAAATAACAAAGCCATCCTGAAACTCTTAAAGCTATCCTTGCTAAGAAGGGTCCAAAAAGGAAAAGAGAAAAAAGCAGATTTAGTGGAGGATCTTGAAAGTTTTCACTTGCTAATTGACAAAAGGGTTTTAATTGGTGCTGTCTCTTGCTAACAGCCAGAGGGTCCTACCGAATTAAGATTATCGAATAATTGACCTTTCTGGCACATTTTACACCCTTATCTTGCTCTGGCAGAACTTAACTGCCAGGTGCTGGCAATTATACTCCCATATTGCCCGGTTTGTTGGGTCATCCCACTTGAATAATTCACCCAAGTTCGAGTATTAGTGTCTAATGGAGTGATTTCAGGTATTTATTGGCTAATGGACAAGCCAGTAATGGAAAGGGGTTATGTCTTTAAACCTCTCTAAAGGCGCATATATCCAGCCTCATTTTCAGACAATATCTTTGACGTTCTTTGTGCAGGCTGATCGCTTGCAAGCTTAGATGTAAGAATTTGCATACGGACTAAACCATGGGGAAGGAAACCCTTTCCAGTTGGAAGGCTGCATTCCTTTTGGGGCAACTTTCCTGCAGCCCCATGCTGGTGGTCGGTGGGGCCAGACGCAAAAGTCACATGTTACTTTTGTACAATAGGCATTTACACACGCCTCTCTCTGTCTTCATCCAATCAAGCAGGAAGCATGATGAGGGTTCAATGGCATATTCCAGCCAGGCAAAATTAGTCAAGGAGGGTGCAAAGCAGGGCCGGGGAGTGATGTGTCTCAGGGCCAGATAGAGAGGCCTAGGGTGGCCACATTTAGTCCTTGGACCTGGGTTTCCTATCCCTGCTCTTCTCTGACAGGCAGCGGCTCTCAAAGGTTTCAGACAAGGGACTTTCTCATCAGCTGCCACTTGGAGGCACCAGGCATCAAAATGAAGACTTTATGCATGGAAAGCTGGCCCTCTATTAATAGAGCTATAGGTCCTCTACAACTCAGCTATACAGTGGTACCTCGGGTTGCGAACATGATCCGTTCCGGGGTGCCATTTGCACCCCACAAAGTCAGCATCCCGAGCGGCGATATTGCGCATGTGCAAAAGTGCGATATTGTGCTTCTGCGCATGCGCGGACTGCACCGAACACTTCTGTGCATGCACGCGTGGCGAAACCCAGAAGTTAAACACTTCCAGGTTTGCCGCGTTCGTAACCCGCACCATTCGCAACCCGCAGCGAACGCAACACGAGGTACAACTATATGTCATGGCTCTGAGATCAGGCTGGCCTGTTTGTAGGATGGTGTCAAGGACAGGTTCCAGCCAGGCAAGAAACACTCAGCGCTTCCTCATTTTCCACAGCTGGGTTTGCCTGCCACAGTGCCACATGGTGTGTGTGCGTGCCTTGGTGGGGGTTGTGGGAAGAAATGGAACAGGGACAGAGCCTATATTCAATGGCTGCAGCAGAGCTTTTCACTGTGGCTGCCATTGAGCAATTTCCCATAATTCCCCTGTGTTGGCTGCTTTGTGGGGACCATAAATCATAGAACTGTAGAGTTGGAAAAGACCGTGAGGGTCATCTAGTCCAACTCCCTGAAAATCAGGAATCTTTTTTACCCAGCATGGCGCTTGAACCCACAACTCTGAGATTAAGAGCCTCACGCTCTACCAGCTGAGCTACCCTGGGGCAGCGAGTTCCATAAGTGAACAAGACACTCACAGTGTGTGGTGAAGCTTCTTATATTTGTGTGTTTTGAATATGCTACACATCTGTTGTGTTGGACGACCCTGAGTTCTAGCCTTGTGGAAATAGGAACATAGGAAGCTGCCTTATGCTGGATCAGACCATTGGTCCATCTAGCTCAGTACTGTCTACACTGACTGGCAGTGGCTCTTTGGGGTTCCAGGTAGGGAATCTCTCACAGCCCAGCCTGGAGATACTGGGGATTGAACCTGGAACCTCTTGCATGCAAAGCAGATGCTCTGCCACCAAGTTACAGCCCTTCCCAAAGGATGCTCTCACCACAACATTGTTAATTCTTATAAACCTTGGTTGCATCTTGTGTTAGTCCTACTGACAGAGTGATAGAGGCGCCTTCCATATGTGCTGCATCAGGAAGATATTGGGCATCACATGGCAGGACAGAGTCTCAAACAAAGATGTGCTCTCCCAAGCCCACATTCCTAGCATGTTCTCACTCCTGTCTCAGTGATGTTCGCACGGGCTTGGTCATATCTACAGGGAAGAAATCAGGACCCCCAAGGACGTGCTCTATGGGGAGCTGGCTTCAGGCACTAGGCCCATTGACAGACTAACTCCGTGTTACAGAGATGTCTGTAAAAGTGACATGAAGGGTTGCAACATTAACCCTGCCATGTGGTAATCCCTTGCAGACAACTGCAGTGCCTGAAGACAATCAGGCAGGTTGTGTATCCACAGCAGTGACCAGAGGAGGAATGACCACTGGGAGGAGTGCAGAGAGAAGAAATGCCATGGTACTTGTTATGTACTAAGCTTGGATCCTAGAACAATAGGCAGGTAGGATCGTAGAATGCAACAACTGATTGGCTTGCAGGAGAAGACCAATCAGGCTCCAGGAGGAAGTTAATCAGCCTATTAGGCTGGTAGGATGTAGAATGCAACAGCTGATTGGCCTGCAGAAGAATTGATGCTTTTGAATTATGGTGCTGGAGGAGACTCTTGAGAGTCCCATGGACTGCAAGAAGATCAAACCTATCCATTCTGAAGGAAATCAGCCCTGAGTGCTCACTGGAAGGACAGATCCTGAAGCTGAGGCTCCAATACTTTGGCCACCTCATGAGAAGAGAAGACTCCCTGGAAAAGACCCTGATGTTGGGAAAGATTGAGGGCACAAGGAGAAGGGACGACAGAAGACAAGATGGTTGGACGGTGTTCTCAAGGCTACCAACATGAGTCTGACCAAACTGCGGGAGGCAGTGAAAGACAGGCGTGCCTGGCATGCTCTGGTCCATGGGGTCACGAAGAGTCAGACACAACTGAACAACAACAACAAAGTGGCAATTTCACTCAAAGCAGGTTAAACCAATTGTGAGGGAGGGCAATGAACACACTGGATCAATCACACACACTCAGCCCATTGGAGGGATCACGAAATGTTGCTATGTGCCAACATCACTGAAGGAAAAGTCAATTCAGAGTGTGGGCCATGTTCCCTGAATAGAAGAATACTTTCAAAATGATACCCTCCTACCAAAAGGAAAGAGAAGTGTGTGTCACTGTCAAAAAGCTTCATTTAAAAGTGCCCTGTGTTTAAGTCTTGAATGTGACAGAATAGAACCTGAAAGAACTTTGTCCAAGAGTTGCATTCTGAAAAGTACTGTTCCATGGTAGGCCACCAAGTCTTCAAGCCAAGAATTAATAGGCCAGGGGAATCTCTTTTTGATCAAGCCAACGAGCCATATATCTGCTGCCCTCACAGATGTTTCAGATTTTAATTCTCAGTAAATTTTGATGCATCACATTTATTGCAGTTTTGGAGTAGTGTAATTATGACCTTCCTCCCAGGGCTTTTTTGCAATCAATTTTTGCAAAAAAATTGAGAAGCTTCTCGGTGAAAAGATGCAGTTGCGGATGACACAGCTAACCAGCCACAGTCTGGTTCCCTAGCTGGAAGCACAATCCAAAAGGCTACCACCCAACAGAGGCAAGTGTTATGTGGATCATCTCTGCCTCCAAATGTTCTACCCAATTGCCCAAGGACCCCAAAGTCTCTAGGATTTCCCAGAAAATGACAACTCTCTGCCATCATTCTGTGTGGTTAATGCAGATCAGGGAATGCAAATGTGAGGGAGAGTGAGGACTCTCAGACAGTGTGGGATACTGGTTATTGTGCTGGATTAGGACATGGAAAACGAGGGTTCAAATTCTACTTGGCCCTGAAGTTTGCTGGGCGACCTTGGGATAGTGACTGCCTCTTAGCCTAACCTACCTTGCAGGGTTTTTGTAGGGATTAAAGGAGAGGGGGTGAACCAGGTATGCCACCTTGAGTTCCTTAAAGAAAAATGCAACAAACAAACAATAAATAAATAAATAAAATCCAGCACCTCAGGCTTGAGATACAATACACAAGAGTCACTCATTGCATGCATTCACATGTAGTGAATACTGCATTAGTTTTCCGGATTATAATGCTAGTGCTTCAGTCCCATTTTCTAATGTTCCTTTTGCCTTGCAGCACCTGTTGCATTATGAAACTGTGACCTTTTGACTGATATACTGCTTTGAGGGTTTTTTAAAAAAACAAAAACAAATAGTGTGTAAATTTTATGGGGGGGGGGGGAACCTGGCATATCACACTAAATTTTACCCACACCAGTGGGTGTGGTGTGACACAACAATGAATGTGACCGGACAACTTCACTACTTCACCTTTCTGCACATGAGTGCTTCTGTTTCCCCACCATTCCCTCAAGAAAACAGCAGGAAAGAACTGCATGCTAGTATACTGCCCCAAATTTTGCCACCACCACCCCGTATTTCCTAGGTTAAGGGTGTGGGATATTTATGCAGTCAAACATAACTTACTTACTTTCCAGTAAGTAAGTAAGAAAGTAAGGGGTTAAGGACCTCAGAGTTGTATACAGCTAGAAAAGGCGTGGCTACTTCATGTCCCATCACCTTTGGGGAGGGAGTAAGCAGACGTCTGAGGCTGGAGCTCCAGACTGAGACCACATGCTTGAGACTAATGTCTCTGTTTTGTAACCAATAATACCTTACCTGTGTTCTGCTGTGGCCTTGAATGATACATGAGTGAGATCTCTGAGTACTGTAAGTAAAGCATTTAAACTTACTTAAGGTTGTGGTCTATTCACTCCAAGAGGAGTAGAGGCGATGAAGAACAATTGTAAATGCTTAATATTGGGACATTTAAAGATCTAACAACCATATTCCCCACACTTTGCAAACCCTGCATAGAATTCAGTTTTAAACCCTGCTGGCGGCTTTTCTGGATAGAGAGTGAGTCAAGCACCCACACTTTTTGAATCAAGGCAGTCAGCTGTTTTGCCATTTCCCACACATTTGACTCTTCAGAATTTACTGGTATTTCCTAGTTATTTCCCAAAAAAGAAGAGTGTAAAAATGGACACACACACACACACACCCCCGAATCATATAACACAGAAATGAGCACTAAATGCATAAGCTCTATATTCCATTAATTTTCTGGAATTGCTTTTATATGAAAGCTCAAATATAACGTGGAAATTAACAGTTATGGAAATGCTGTGGAAACTGAATAAACTGTCATGTGAATGCAAACCCTTCTTTTGAACCATTGTCATTTATTTCACGGAGACCGAAAAATAAGACAAGGCCATGATCCAGGGCAAGACAAGGATAAAAGTTGATAATTTTTCTGTTTGTGAATTTCTTTCATGTCTGCTCTCTTCTTTCTGTTGCCACGATATTGATGGCAACACAAGAACATATGATGAGCCTGCTGGATCAGGCCAATGGCCCGTCTAGTCCAGCATCCTGTTCTCACAGTGGCCAACCAGATGCCCCAATGGGCAGCCTGCAAGCAGGGCTCAAGCACAAGAGCATTCTCCCTTCCTGTGGTTTCCAGCAACTGGTATTCAGAAACAGTTCCACATCTGACAGTGGAGGCAGAGCAGAGCCACCACAGTTAGTAACCATTGATAGTGTTCTCCTCCATGAAATTGTCCAGTCCTCCTTTAGGTTGGTAGTAATCACTGTCTCCTATGGGAGCAAGTTCCATGGTTTAATTATGCACTGTAGGAGGAAGCATGGAGAGGCACTTCATACCCCAAGAGCTTTTTCATGGCTGGGATGCGTCCTTGGACTATGATCATGCATTTTGCTTACCTGGTTGGAGGACGGAGAGAGGAATGTCAGAGGGAGTGTAGAAACTATCCCACCCAACAAGGGTATAATGTACATTCACTGTTCTGCCCACTTTTGCCTCTGGCCCTGCCCTGCTCTAGAATGTGGTCCTCAGAAAGCTGCCTAGAACAGAATGCAGCATCTCAGATTGAAAAAGATCTCCAGCCCCAGTTTAATGTCTAAATACGGCTCTGACTTAAAACAGCTTCTTTTCTTAAGGCCACTGCATTATCTCAAAGCCAATAACCTCAAACCAAAAGCAATGTGTCTGTTTCACATTCCCAAGCGAAACATCCATGCTCCGGAGCCAATGGGAGACATGTTGAGAGAGGAGGGAGGAGTTTCACATCAATGGCTGGAAGAGAGGAGGGAGGAGTTTCACATCAATGGCTGGAATAAGAACCTTCCTGTTATGAAATCTGGGTGTTGGAATAGAATGAAATAATCTTTGCAGAAAATAATGCCTTTCTTACTTTCCCTGCTAATGTAGGGTGGGGGTAAGGCACGGAGAGAAACTCTATCCAGAGGTCTTAACCATTGTACCATTTAATTATCCGATCTCTCTAAAGGTATCCCTCAGCAATTAGAATAATCATTCATACTTCTGTTTTTATGAGGACAGTTTCGGTTTTATCAGACAGGGCTCTATTTTCTTATTATTATTATTCTTACTGCTCTTACCGCTTTGATTCTTGCCTTTTGTTTTATGCTACACAAATGCACATGCAGAGAATGCACCCAACACTGTAAGTTTCTTGAAATATTAGTTTAATAAGACACAAGAATAATATTAAGGATGCAATTCTTTTCCTTATATATTATTTATATGTGCGGCATGATTTAGAGAGGTATTTGAATCAAGACAGTCACTAGCAAGGTGCAGTAATCTGTGTGTGTGTGTGTGTGCATGCGCGCGCACACACACACACACACTGGCAATATCCACCTAGAGATTCAGCCCACATATCTGGAAGATTTTGATTTAACATGCACAGTTTATCAAGACCCGTGCGCTCTGCTGAAAACCTGCCTTTCCCCTTCTTTTTTTTTATGTAAGGGTATAAATAATCAATGCGCAGTGCAACTTTAAATTACCGTTAATGTGTTGCGCTTATGATCCCACAAGAACGATACCAAGACTAACAGGGAATTGTGAGACAGATGCTTTTGGGGTGGGGTGTGAAATATAATAATATCCATTTTTATTATTTGGAGACATTTCTTATTAAGGCAAGTGGGGTGGATCACGATATGAAAAGAAGGAGGGGTGAAGAGGAGGAGCAGGCGTCTTCCCGCTGGATTATTGCAAGCATGTGAAATGTGAGGTTAATGTTCCATTGAACAGCTTTCCTTGCCTTCCTTCGAGGAGACTTGGTGATTCACTCAGAAGATGACTGCTTGCAAGTGAGGGACATAGTGGGGGAGATTTGTGAGGTGCCTGCTCTACACCGGCATTCTATCTTCCCCAGTTCACTGACTCGACTCGATTTTTTCCATTAGAACATGGGGATTGTCAGATGGGCTCAGTCCCATGCTCTGTCTACTTCAGGATCTTGTCTCCCACAATGACAGCACATGGCGCCTGAGTGGAATGTGTGTGAGATGTGAGAGGGAGATGTGGGACAGGGCCAAAGATGCGCGGTGAGCAAATGGGGCTGACACAGAGAAAGGGAGATGTGTTTTTCATGTGCAATGTACAGGCACTGGGGTTTAGATCCTACCACAGCCGTGGGCTTACAAATCGACAGAGGTCCATCACAGCTCCACCTGCTGATTCAGATTACTGCAATGTGTTGTATGTGGGGCTGTCTCTGAAGACTGTTCGGGGAATTAGCTGGTGCAGAATTCAGTGCTCACCAGGGCAAGATGATTTGAGCATATTGCACCAATCCCTGCCCGACTGCACTAGTGGCTAATTAGATTCCAGGTCCAATTCAAAGTGCTGGTTTTGACCTATAAAGCTTTAAATGGCTCAGGACTGCAATACCTCAAGGACCGCCTCTTCCCATATGAAGTGATAATCCCTGTGATAATCCTCTGAGGCCCTTCTTTGTGTGCCAGAGGGTGGCAACTTGAGAACGGATCTTTACCACAGTGGTTCCCTACTACTGGGGTGATCCCCCCAGGGAGGCAAACTTGGGGCCTTCATTACATATCTTTATGCACTTTGCCAGTGTTTTGCAGCTGGGGGCCATAATGGCCTCCTCCGGGGGGGGCCATAAGGGGGCCTTCCGGCATCAGCAGGGATGAATGTGGAAATGAGGGGGGGCCCACGAGGCTAGGGGGAGGCAAGAGCTGAGGCCTGCAGGATGGGTTAAGCACTTAGAAAGATGACCCTTGGGGTCCCTTATATATTTCTATGGTCTGCTTCAACAATATTTCATTATGTCCTATCATTTTATGTAATTGTATTTTGTATAAATTATAAATAAAACATGTTCTATTTACAAACAAAACATTTAAATAGCTACCTTTCTACTGGTAGGATGGGGGCATGGTATCTCAGGATTTTTGTTAGGGGGCAGGCTTTTGTTGGGGGGGCAGAACCTCAGATGTATGTATTGATATCAGCCTCAACCATACCTGTAGATACTGGGGATGACCTACCACTGAACTATGGCCCTCCCTCTCTCCCTTCCAACCCCATTCAGTCATTTCCCCAGGTCACCTGTGCAGTTGGAAATTTGATGTTTCAGGCTCCATGCAACCTATCTGTGACCAGTTCACTACTTCAACATACTTTTAAAATCTTGGCAACATGGGCTGGCCAGGAATGCGGAATAAATTTGGTGCCAACCTCCTTAATTGACACCATATGCAAATTGAATCACAGCTAGCTATCCTTCGAAATTCATGCTTTCTTGGATTTTTGTGGTTCAGTTCTCCATCCAAATAAATGTGTATATAACATGTGCATATAACATCGGAGGGAGGTGAACTCATCCAAAACTTGCATTATATGCCTTCATAAATGTATATGTGAGGCAAAAATGTGCAGGAAAAAATGGGTATATTAGGAGCAAAGAAAATTGAAATGCTGATGAATTTTTAGGAACACTAATAAGGGTTTCCAGCTGATGTGGGAATGTGATTAGCTGAACTTATGATTGGGGAAATGAGAAACAGAGAGAAGTAGATACATTTCATAGAATCATAGAGTTGGAAGAGACCCCAAGGGCCATCCAGTCCAACCCCCTGCCAAGCAGGAAACACCATCAAAGCATTCCTGACAGATGGCTGTCAAGCCTCCGCTTAAAGACCTCCAAAGAAGGAGACTCCACCACACTCCTTGGCAGCAAATTCCACTGCCGAACAGCTCTCACTGTCAGGAAGTTCTTCCTAATGTTTAGGTGGAATCTTCTTTCTTGTAGTTTGAATCCATTGCCCCGTGTCCGCTTCTCTGGAGCAGCAGAAAACAACCTTTCTCCCTCCTCTATATGACATCCTTTTATATATTTGAACATGGCTATCATATCACCCCTTAACCTTCTCATGACAGTCGAACAGTATATACCTCAGCACAAACTATGGAATAGCCCTCAGCACAACAGTCAACTGGAAGAGCCCTGCTGGATCAGGCCAGTCAACTACCTAGTCCAGCATCCTGTTCTCAGAATAGCCAACCAGATGCTGCAATAGGAAGCCTGTATGCAGGACCCGAGTGCAGCAGCTACTCTCCTCACTCGCAGTATTCAGTACTGTACTCACTAACTGGTATTCATTGGCAGACTCCCCTCCCCACAGCTGCATTTCAAGAACCAATGTCTACTGAGGGATTTCCTTAGGAGTTTTTTAAGTTTGGGGCACCTTCTGCTAGGTAATGGGGAAGAAAAGAAATTCCCTTGAAGGGCTGCTTCTTTCCCCCCCAAGAAGCACTGAAGTTGATTCTTGGAACACGTTGGGGCAACCACTTCTGCAGTTCTCTTCCCCCACTCCTGGGGTTTGGTTTGCTCTACAGCTCTTTTTTTATCCTCCTCCTCTTGCTTGGTGATCCCCTTCTTTTCGCAGCTTGATTGCAACAGTGTAAGGAGGAGGGAAGGAGGAGTTGCGAGATGCTATTTATTTCAATCAGCATGACTGCAAATCCTATGCATAGTTTCGTGGATGTAAGCTGCATTAAACACAGCAGTGCTTACTTCAGATTACACATGTTCGACATAAAATACCCCAAGGGTTAACAAAAGATCTTTATTCAGCTGGAATGTAACCTTTAGCTTTTAATCAGAAAGGCAAACCCTCTTGCCAAGAAGTTACCATTTTTAAACTGCTAGTGTGAAATAGGAACACCATAAAATAAAATGACGGATGTATCCAGCCTCCTCTGCTTGATTTTATTCCTGATTCTCTGCTCATCTATGAGAATCTCACAAACAATAGTTAAAAACTGAAAGTCTCATTATTTCCTCTTTCTCTTGCCAAAGCAAGAAGGATCTGTCAGTTACCCTGGCAGATGGCATCATTGTTCCTGCTCTGTTTCCCCACACGGTGCCCTATATTACCCCTCTGAAGTTGGGAGTCCTGAAGTTGGAGCCCAAGTCCTATTGGATACTTGGGCTTGCACTTAAAACACCTAGCGTGTGCAGTTACAAAGCATCATGTGTGAACTGACCCTCCGATTGCACGCATTGTGGCAAGTGTTTTATCAACATTCACAGTTGTGTGTGCGCGCGCGTGTTTTTGTGAAAGGAAATTATCCATTACCAGAGAATTTCTTGGAACTGAAGCAAGCAGGGGGCGGGGGCGGGGGGGAGGAATCACCATTCCAGTACAAAGCAGTGTTGGATCTTTAATTAAAAAGCAGGGTTCACAGCACCGGGGCATCGACTTCCACTAGTTAATCTCCATCACTTCATTTCCCCACCAACTTCCATAGTCTACAAAACTGCTGGAGACAATTTTTATTGATTGCTCTTCAAGCCGTCAGAAGCGTCCCTGGCTGATCATACGTTAGCCCCAGACACCTTGTGCATTTCAGATAATAACTTGGTGCTCCAGAAAAGAAATGAATTGGATGTTCAGTCACTAACTGTCCAAGTGAATCATGTTACTATATGTCAGCCGCCCTGGCGCCCACGATCATTTTAACCAAGAGGAATCCGCTATTTTCAGGGCTGTTTAAAATTATTTTCCAGATGAATAAGATGTAACAACAACTACTTAGAATCAAAAGAATAATGGGGGGGGGGTCAGCTATTTGGCTTGTCGGAGACTCAATCTTTCAAGCATAATGCTGATAACTATTATTTAATCCAGAGCTGAGAACTGGGAGGAGGGAATCCTAGTGCGAGGTTGTTGTGATTTGTGGGGTACCTTTTCACATTTGCTCTAGGAATTTGGTTCAGAAGGCCCAGATTTTCAGAGGACTGGACAAAGATTTCAGGAGAATCTCAAAGAGGCTCATACTGAAGGCCAGGACAATCTCTTCCATCTGTATCTTCTAAAGCCTACCATTCCTCTGCCTAAAGACTGACCTTACCCTAAGCAATTTCCATGCAATCTGTTCCATTCAGGACTGCAAGTTTAGATCTTTTTAAGTCTGCAGCAAACAGCAGTGTCTTACACAATGAGAATTATTCCGCAGTAAGTTTGCAGAGAATGGCAGTCTTAAAGGATTCATTGATTAACCCATGGTGGGGGAGGCAGATTCATTTTAATCAGAGATGGTAATTTTAATCAGCTGGTCTGTGGGTTAAACACACACACACACACACACACACACACACTTAGTCTTTTCTTTCTGAGCTTCTTTGATTCTGGTGTGTTACTCCATTGTGGAATGAAAATCAAAATGGCATTTTCTTCCATCTTGCCTGTTGTGTCGTGGGTTCTGATAGCAAGAAGTCCAGCAATACTTCTTAGTGAAAACAGCTCTTTATTGTAAGGGATAAGACAAGACTGGGGATAGGGGGTAGGGAAAGCTCTATTTATAGACACATTGGGACTGAGGGAAAAGATACATTTTAGCGGGAACCAATAATATTCAAACTTTCCGGCGGGACCCAATCAGGCTGTGGATTGTGATTGAACACTTCAAATTGACCAATAGCAATACTTTACCCTGCTGCCAGAATATCTTATTTAATACACAACACTCCCCCGCACCTAGTTGAGACTATACACGTAATCTTTCAAGTATTGCGGAGGTCTTCGAGTCCTACCGGATCGCCTAACCCCCGGTGTGTCACTCCTTGGACTATCCGTGGTCAGACTTCTCTCTCCAATAACCTCGGGTACCTCAGCTGGAGCTGTGTCACTAGCTGACTCTCTAGGCTGACTAGTTGTTTCCGGGTTAGGTTCATCAGTGGTGATCTCGGTTTCCTGACTCTCGGAGCCCTCCACCCCCTGTGGCCCGGAGTCATCCTGACTAGACTG
This sequence comes from Lacerta viridis, assembly GCA_900245905.1. NCBI lineage: Eukaryota > Metazoa > Chordata > Lepidosauria > Squamata > Lacertidae > Lacerta > Lacerta viridis. The sequence continues at coordinate 32,796 of OFHU01000730.1, read as the reverse complement.
CTGCGATTCACCGGACGCCGGCAGAGTTGTGCGCGGCTCCTCCCCCCTCGGGCTTACCCTGCTTGGGAACCGGCGCCTTAGCTGGTCAATGTGGCGGCGCATTACTCTGCCATCCTCTAACGTCACAAAATATGACACTGGCCCACTGGGTCGGGTGACCACCCCCGGCACCCATGCGGGTCCCCTTGCATAGTTCCGGACCCAAACCAAATCCTCTGTTGACAGGTATCGGGTTCTGTCACCCTCGGCAGCCGGTGGTTCTCTTGCATCGCGGCCCGGCACCTTGTCAGGGTGGACATAGTCTAGGATTGTGGCTAACCTCCTCCCCATTAATAACTCAGCTGGGGACTTGCCTGTGGATGCACACGGCGTTGTGTGCTGCAGGAACAACATCCTTGCAATGCGAGCAGACCAATCCCCTTCCAAGAGGCGCGCTATTGCACCCTTGGCTGTGCGCACCATCCGTTCGGCTTGTCCGTTCGAGGATGGATGAAAGGGAGCAGAAGTGACCCCTCTAATGAAATTATCGGCCAGGAATGCCCTGAACTCTTGGGACACAAAAGCCGCCCCGTTGTCTGATACTATGGTCTCGGGTAACCCATGCGTTGCAAACAAAATGCGAAGGGCCCTGATTACAGCAGCTGAGGACATGTTTGGAACAATTGAGACCTCCAGCCATTTCGAGTAGGCGTCTACTACAATTAAGAACACCTTTCCCTGAAACGGCCCTGCAAAATCTACATGGAGCCGGCTCCACGGGTTCTTAGCCCGCTCCCACCAATGCACTGGTGCCCTGGGCATTTCTGGGTGCACCTCCTGGCACGCTCGACAGGTGCGCACCCATTGTTCAATGTCCTTGTCCATGCCAGGCCACCACACATAGCACCTGGCTAAAGATTTCATCCGAACCATGCCTGGATGACCCATGTGTAATGTGTCCAACACCTCATTCTGTAGAGACCTTGGAATAACCACCCTATCGCCCCACAATATGCAACCCTTATGGAGGGACAGCTCATTTTGTCTTGCCATGAAAGGTCTAAATTTCTCTTCCTGAGTCCCACTTGGCCATCCCCTCCCCACCCACACAAGGACACGGGCGAGGACGGGGTCCCTTTTAGTTCTTGCGGCGATGTCGACGGCCGTCACGGGTGGTCCGGGAAGTGTCTCCATCATCATGACGTGCTCGGCCGGGGCTGGGTCGTCGTCGGCTGCTCCAGGTAGTGGTAGACGACTCAGCGCGTCCGCATGGCACAACAGCTTACCCTTCACATGACACAGTTCGTATTGAAATCCATTCAAAAAGATGGACCATCGGAGCATGCGTGGGGACAAGATTTGAGGCGTTTGTTTATGTGGGCTGAACAAACCCAGCAAAGGCTTGTGGTCCGTTTGAATTGTGAAAGGGCGGCCGTACACGTAGTCATGGAACTTCTTGATTCCTGTGACTATAGCCAGTGCCTCCTTATCAATCTGGGCATAGTTCCGCTCTGTGGGGCTCAAGGTTCTGGAATAGAATGAGATTGGACGCTCCGACCCATCCGCCTCCCGGTGACTCAAGACAGCCCCCACGCCATATTGTGAGGCATCACACGCCAGCACCAGTGGTTTAGCAGCATCATAGTGGGCAAGCGTACTTTCCTTTGACAGCACGCCCCGCAGCGTTTCAAAAGCTCTCTGTTGCGGTTGCCCCCAACGCCATGCACACTTCTTTTGGAGTAGCCGATGCAGTGGTTCGGCTATCGATGCCTTGTGTGGCACAAAGGCGTGATAGAAATTGACGAGGCCCAAGAAGGACTGCAGCTCAGCCTTGTTACTAGGTGTCGGTGCTGCGGCGATAGCCTTAACCTTGTCTTCCATGGGGTGGATGCCAGCAGCATCAATTCTGTACCCTAAGAAGTTCACAGCTGCTACCCCAAAACTACATTTCTCTTTCTTTAGTTTCAACCCCGCATCCCGGAATTTGCATAGGACTGTCTGGATGCGTCCCAGTAGTTCTTGAGCATCCTTGCCCGCAATTAACACATCATCAAAATACGGCAGGACACCTGGCAGGCCCCGTAACAGGCGCTCCATAAGACTTTGAAATATGCCAGGTGCCACGCAGACTCCAAACTGCAGCCTATTCACCTTAAAGGCGCCCTTGTGCGTTACAATTGTCTGGATTTCAGCGGACGCTGGAGTCACTGGGAGCTGCTGGTATGCCTGTGCCAAGTCAATCTTTGCAAACACCTTGCCCCCAGCCAGCTTCGCTAATAGTTGGGACACTACTGGAATTGGATACGAGTTGCCCCTGATGGCCTTATTAATCGTACATTTGTAATCCGCACAAATTCGTATTTCCCCATTAGCCTTCAGGGGTGTGACAATGGGTGTTTCCCATTTAGCAGAGTCCACTGGTGAAAGCACCCCTTGCTGTATTAGCTTCTCCAATTCAGCCTCTATTTTAGGCTGTAGCGCAAATGGAACCCGCCTGGGTTTGAGGCGCATTGGCGCAACCCCCGGGTCCAGTTCTAAGTCAATTGGAGGCCCCTTATAACATCCTAACTCTCCATTAAATAGCTCCCCAAATTCCGTGTACAGGGTGTTAAATGTCTCCGAAGCTATCTGGACCGTGTTGAGCCCTGAGATTCCCAACCCTAAGGCCGGGAACCAGTCCGTGCCCAGCAGGCTAGTGCGCTTCCCTTTTGCGATCACAAGCTTTAATACGGCCTCCCTCTCGCGGAACTGTACGTTCACTGCGCACATTCCCAAAATGTCTATGCGGCCAGCGGAATAGGATTGCAGAGTAGCCGGGAAGGGCTCCAATCTCGGAAGCTTACCTCTAGGAAATAACGATCTGGCCGTGTCCTCCGATACGATGGAGAATCCGGATCCGGAGTCCACCTCCATGTTACACGGCTTCCCTTCGATTAGGACCCGCACAGCTGGTTTCCCTTGGGCTGGAAATGGCACAGTTCTGCCCTCGATTTGCGTGAGGTAGTTGCAATCGTCGAGTTGGTGCGTCGCTGTGGATGTCCTCTGACCTCTTGATTTCGCGGACCCCGACGTGCCACTCGACTTGCAGACCCTGGCTATGTGCCCCGTTTTCCCACAAGCATGACACGTAGCTTCTCGGAACCGGCACTTCCTTCTCTCATGTGATCCGCCGCAGCCAGGGCAGACTCCCTGCCGACCTTTATTTGCTGTGCTCTCCTGTCGCACCATCTCTATTCCCCGCACAGGGCTTTGGTTGGGGCTGACATCCTGGTCGTCCACGGTGTGGGTTGACGCTCCAGCTCTCTTTTCGGCTCGCTGGTCCGGGTCTTGCTCCTCTCTCTCAGCGCTTTCTGTCGCAATGGCCTCACGGAGCGCTGTCGACAGATCCATATCTTGTTTTGCCGCAATCCGCCTGCGGCCCTTGCTGCTGCGAAGGCCGCACACAAACCGATCCAGCAGGGCCTCCTCCAAGTTGGCGAATTTGCAGTGTCTCGCCAGCTTCCTCAGTTCGGTGAGGAAAACTGCTACCGTCTCTCCAGGTCGTTGTTGCCTCTTGTGGAATTCGATGCGCCATGTCATCTTCGACGCTGTCGGATTAAGGTGATTGGAGAGGTGTTCCGTAATGCTCGCGAACGACGCCTCCCGCAGTGTCGTGGGGGCCAGAATTGCCCGAGCCAACTCAAAGGTCTCTGCCCCGCAGCAACTCAGGAACAACGCCTTTTTCCTTTCCTCGTCAGTGACCCCTTTTGCTGCCACGCTGAATTCAAAGCGCTCGAGGTAAGCATCCCAGGCCTCAGTTGCTCCGGGATGAAATGGTTCCATGAACCGTGACGCAGCCATCTTAGTGGACTGATCTGTCCTGTCAGTCACAGGGAGTCTTGTCGCCAGAATCAGGTCGCTAGGGTCAGCAGCCCTCAGCCGGCCTAATTCAATCCCATCCTCGTCGCCAGTATGTTGTGTCGTGGGTTCTGATAGCAAGAAGTCCAGCAATACTTCTTAGTGAAAACAGCTCTTTATTGTAAGGGATAAGACAAGACTGGGGATAGGGGGTAGGGAAAGCTCTATTTATAGACACATTGGGACTGAGGGAAAAGATACATTTTAGCGGGAACCAATAATATTCAAACTTTCCGGCGGGACCCAATCAGGCTGTGGATTGTGATTGAACACTTCAAATTGACCAATAGCAATACTTTACCCTGCTGCCAGAATATCTTATTTAATACACAACATTGCCGATAGTAAAAACTCCCCAAATCCACAGCTTATTAGGGCCAACAGAAACATCAAGCTCCGAGTTCTCCCGGGGGTCTGCACCAGGTGAGATGTTACACAAAGCAGACAACTGGAAGGGGAGGGGGAAATGGCGAGTACAAAAATGTGGCCGACAAGCATGATGTTATGAGTTGGGGGGCAGACCCCACCCCCATAATTGCTACATTCAGGGAACGGTTAGAATGTGAGCAAACTCATAAATGAATGAATTTTGCCAGGATTGGAAATAATGCCCACTAGCTTCCTCATGGCGTCAGCCTGGCAATGGCTCACTAGAGATGGGTCGTTGAAGAAACAAAAGCCCAGGGCTTTTTTTCCCCAGCCGGAACTCACTGGAACTCAGTCCTGGCACCTCTCAGGTGGGTTGCCATTGTCATTACTGTATAAGAAAACAAGGGAGGCATTTGTGGTGAGTTCTGGCACCTTTTTTCCTAGAAAAATAGCACTGCAAAAAACTAATAAAGGTCTGGCTTGTTTAATACTGTAATGGTAAGACTACCGTTGGCCAAATGGAAGCAACAGGAAATACTGCCTTTTGCAATGGGCTTGAGAAACAGAGGTTGCCAGGGTGACTGGAGGGGTGGAGTGGATGCTGGAGGCAGAAGGGGAGAAGTTGTTTCCTACAAGGGCTGTTGGGAAGGAGAAATAAGAAGTAGGCAGAACTAGGTTTGTGATACGTCCAGGAAGGCCCAGACATGTCCTATTTTGGGGGGGCCAACATGCCCATCTGTGTGGATTTTTACATTTTAAAGGAAATGTCCTGAGTTTGGGGTTCTATATTTGGGGGGGGGGCTCCGGTTTAGCCGCCACCGGCTGAGGGGGCACAAAATTGAGAAGATCCATAATTGAGATCCATTTGGGAACACCAAATTTTGCCCTCCCACAGGTAGCCATATTATAAAACATTACCAAAGTCTGCTCCTAGTGGCAGCTCTCCGGGGTTACAGGGAGGGGTCTCTCCCAGCCCTACTTGGAGATGCTGCAGGGTATGAACCTGGGACCCTCCTTTTGCATGCAAATCAGATGCTCTACCACTGAACTACAGCCCTTCTCCAACTTTCAACTTACCCACTTGGAAGTTTCTTTCCAAGCCTTTCTCGCAACTCTCCTTGGCTCCCATTTTTACATTATCATTTTTTTTATTTTTTCAAGAACTTGAAACCAGAACTTTCTAAAGCTGAAAACCCTGTCTGACCTCAAAACAATATGAAAGACAAGGAAAGGAGGACCTTTATGGAGATAAATAATGTAGAATGCCTGTTGCAATGTGCTGGGTGATGTCAGAATGCCCTTGTCACCAAAAGGGTGAAGATATTGCTAATGGATTGGGAATGGGGAGGCAGGGGCATAGCAAGGGGTGTGTGTGGATCGCCTCATGTTCCATAATGGAGGGGGTGACAAATTATCAAGGAACAATTACTGCCCTACTAGGGCGGTTCATAAAAAACTTTTTTTTTAAAATGCCTGCTCCAAAGGTCTTATCTTACTATACTAGGGATTATATAGCTATATATGAAATTTCATGCATATCGGTTAATATCTTGACCCTCCTCCACCAAAATAGCTGTTTACTTGGCTGTTTTCCTATGTCGTGAAGGCTGAAATTTCAGTTCAGTGGAGCACTTACTGTTCCCAACCCTAACCCTGTGGAAAGCCATCTAATTAGACTTTAATTTGATTTTGAGATGTTTTTAGGAGGTAATTTAATTATTGTTTGATTTTATACCAATGTTATGTATCTGATGTTAGCCACCCTGAGCCCGACTTCGGCCGGGGAGGGCGGGATATAAATAAAAGTTTTATTATTATTATTACTTGTTATTATTCCTTTGTAAGAAAATATGAAATAACGTAAAACCATTTTTGCAGGGAAATCAATGGGGTGTGGCAAGAAATTTTCCGCACCGGGTACCACCTGACCTTCCTACGCCTCCGGGTGTTCTCCTGGAGAATCCTGAGAACTGTCGTTTGTTAAGGATGCTGACCTCACAGAGCTACAGTTCCCAGCACCTTAATGAACTATAGTTCCCTGTATTTTCTGTGGCTGTTGAAGTGGTATGACAACAGTCAGGGATGGCCAGCGACTCGGATGGCTTTAAAACAGGTTTAGACAAATTCATGGAAGATATCAGTGGCTGCTAACTCTGATTGATAATGTTCTGCCTCTACTGTCAGAAGCCACTGTTGAGAACGGGATGCTGAACTAGATGGGCCCCTGGCCTGATCAAACATGACCTTCTTGTGCTCTTGTGGTTCAGCAAGATCCGGAGCAGCTCCCTCATCCCTTTGACATTCCCACAAAATTGCTCCAGATCTATACCACCCATGTATTCTGTATTCTGTAATTGTTTTAAGACTGAAAGAGAGAGTGAGAGTTTGATACTGTTTGCTGCCCTGCTTATTCTTTGTTTTGAGGTTGGTGGTATAGAATTCTTTTTTTTTTTTTTTTTGCAAATGTAAATAAATGTACATTGTAATTATCATCAACACTACCGCTGTTTAATAAATTTGTATTCTATTAAATTTCTATTCTGTCGCTATTTATTAAATATATAAAATTTTAATAAAATTCATCTGGGGGTCATAGGGCAGTTTACAATACAATAACTCAAAAACATAGAACAGAATGGCAAACAAAAACAGTTACCCCCCCACCCAGTTTAAAAGGCCATAGATTGATTAAGTAGCCAAAAGCCTGGAAGAAGAGGAATGCATTAGAGTCAATGGGAGGGAAGAAAAAATTTAAGCAACCTCTCCCCTAGCTGCTGCTCCAGCACAGAATTGTCTCCACCCCTTCACATAACTACAGAACCGAACTATGCATTGTATAAAAGAAATAGTAATGGGGCGGGGGCGGGTAAGAGTCACAGTGTGAAGGGCCTAGGATTCCAGCCAGCCATGCCCTATCCTGAGATACTCCATTCCATTCCTCCCACCCTAGTTTTCTGTTTCCTTTTCCCAACATTCAGTTTTCCTTGCCCACTAAATGAACTATGTTGGATTCCCTGCCCCCTGCTGATATTTTAGGGGCCCCATCAGTAATGGCATTTTGCTGGCTCTTGGACATGCTTAATTCTCCTGATCTTCTCCCTTCTGAGCCTATTGAGCTAATCATTTTATTCATTTATTTCATAAAAATTATCCACTTATTGATTATAGAAAACATCAAAGCAGTTTGCAAAAATATTAAGACAATAAAATCAAGGGGGGAAATGCAACCCTACTTTGAAAAAGTACTCTTTGGTGAGAGAACGCCAGCAGAGATTTAAAATCACAAAACATGAAGCAAAGTAAAGCATGGAAATATAAGTTGTTAGACCAGGGGTCAGCAACCTTTTTACAGCCGTGGGCTGGTCCACCATCCCTCAGACCATGTGGTGGGCTGGAGTATAATTTGAAGAAAAAAATAATAATGAACGAATTCCTATGCCCCACAAATAACCCAGAGATGCATTTTAAATAAAAAGACACATTCTACTCATGTAAAAACATGCTGATTCCTGGACCATCCGCGGGCCGGATTAGAAGGCGATTGGGCCGCATCTGGCCCACGGGCCTTAGGTTGCCTACCCCTGTGTCTGACCTTTGAAATATTGGATTTTGATTTATTTGATGTATTTGATGTTTACTTTTTTATGGTTTTGTATTTTTTTGGTTTTTGTAATTTTAATAAAGAGAATTTTAACATGAAAAAAGAGAAAGAAAGATGCCCTTCCAAATTCCTTCTAAAGTTTCCCTCTTTCCCTAGCATGGGTTTGATTACAAACTCTCCAAAGGTAAGATTCATGTGTTTTTCCATACAGCATTCCTAAAAAGTTGCACAGGCAGTAAAACTTAATTAGAAAATTGGAGTCCTTGGAGAATACAGGAAATAAAGTAGAAAGGTTGCAAGGACTCAGGCCAGGACGGCAATAAACAATGGTTTTCTCTATTTTTGTTGTTGAAAGTATAAAACAAATTCCAGTTACGATTGTTAACTCCAGGACAAGGCCCTGTTTCGTTTATTCTTCATCAGCTATCATTTCTTAGTTTTATGGTCAAAGTGTACCGAATGTAGTAAAACTTAGCTTATTTAGAAAGTGGTGAAAGTTCCCAGATTATTGGCGTAGGAACTCAATAGTGGCTTTTGGTTATAGCTAGGCCTGGCAGAATAGCTTATTCTATGGTATTAACCCCTGCATGCATTAATTAGACTTACCGTAAGCATGTTGGTTATGTGTGGCTAGCTATCTCACAAAAACATACAATTTTAAACTACTAAAACAGATTAAAATTACCTCAACCTTCTAAGTATCTGAGTTGGCTTGTCTAAACAGGAATGCTTTTAGTAGGCACGGAAGAAAATAAAGTGAAGGCAACTGCTTGATCACAATCTGCAGGGAGTTCCATAGTGAAGATACTGCCGTGCTAAACAATGCAGTTCTTACAAATGTGGAATGGTTACTATGTGGCACCTGTAGTCCAATTCCGCTGATCAAAGCAGTTGAGTGAGCTCATGTGGGGCAAGATGACCTCATTAGGTCCTGAGTTGTTAAGATTAACAGCTTTTTAAACTGCTATACTGTTAAATAGTGCTAATGAGCTTGGTTTATTGTACATTTTAATTATGGGTGTTTAAAATGTTTGGATGCAGCTGATTTATTGTTTACTTTAATTGTGTGTTGATCTATTGTTCATAATTGGTTTTACATTTGTATGTCACCTATTAGCCATTTGGGCAAGTAAGTGGCATATAAAATAAAAGGGTGCTGCTGGTGGTTGCGTTTATTTTTATTTTTTTGGTACTTCTGCAAATTTTGCGTCTGCAAACTTAGACGGACCTCTGCTCTGAGCTATAAAAATTATTTGCATTATGAAATGACTGAACTAAGTGTGGGCTAGTTCAAACGAAAACAAAAATTGTTCTGGATTTCTCTGGCAGCTCACTGCCCAGGATGAGTGATGGGGTTCTCTTTTTCTAATGTCAGCATTTGATCAAGGAATTCCGAAGCTGAGGTAGAGTAGTCTTGGCCTCGGCTGAAGTTCTCCATCATTTCATCTAGAGCGCAGCAGATAGAAATTCAGATCAAGCAGCTTGACATCCTGAAATGCTTGAGACCATGGATCGATAGCTGAGAGGACAGATCAATTCCTGTGACAGCCTAGACCAGTATAATCACTTTCCCTTCACCTTGTCAAAGTCGCCTTGAATTTACTCTACTCTGAGTTGGGGCAGGGGGGAAAGGGACTCCATGGAAGTTTGTTTTTGTTTTTGTTTTCCTTCTGTGCTCTGCTAAGCAGCTCATATACGTGTGTGTACACACACACACACACACACACACACACAAATGTATGCATGGTTTTTGCTATAGCCAATGGACTAATGCAATTAATGCTATTCTGATTCTGCATGCATCGTTTCTTCATATTCTCCCAACTCACTCCTGCAGGAGGCAGTGATGGCCTCCCACTTGGATTGCTTTAAAAGAGGGCAGGACAAATTCGTGGACAACAAAGCTATCAATGGCTATTACCCAGGCTGGGTTGTCTTCTACCTCCACTGTTGGAGGCATTAACGCTTCTGAACCCCAGTTGCTGGAAGTCACAGGAAGGGAGAGTACTCTTGTGTTTGGGTCCTGCTTTCAGGTTTCCTGCTTCAAAGGCTTCTGGGTTGCCACTGCGAGAACAGAATGCTGGATTGGAGGGGGTCACTGCCTGATCCTGCAGGTTCTTCTCATGTCCTTTTGGTTCATCACAACATTCGCCCACATCTATCAGCTCATCCTTGCTGAACTGCTACTAACCAAGCAAGACAGCAAATAATATTTTTTAAAAGGCTGTAAACTTGAAGTGGATCTTGTACTCTGGATGAAAACATTCACTGGGGACCAGGTAGGGGGCATCCCAAGAACATTTTTATTTCCGCTGTTGCTGCCTCAGCAAGCCACCCCCCAACACACTGCAGTCTGCTCCGTCACCCTGCCCCCCCCCCCCGGTTGAATTCCATTTATCCTGTCTGAGCCGCAGCAAAAGCTGCCACCATCAGCATTCAATGACAGGTCCCACTGAGCCACTTCCCTTCCAGTTGAGAATAAAAATAAAAAATGTGACTGCTACCAATGTGGCTATAAACTACAGTCAGGGATAAATGAGGGACAAACCGACTAGCTGCCTAATGGGCTGTTGTTAGCGAAATTATTTGCTTTCGTACTTTAAGCTCTGTCCAAACCCGTCCCCATCCAACGAGGCTCTGGGGTAAAGTTTCCGAAAATGTACCGTATTGATCAGTCCGCAGACAGGTTGGCCATCTGTGGCACGTACGTACCTCTGCACTTCTCGAGGTAATCAATGATATTTTTACAGCTATGGGTATGAATCAATAGACTAGCAGCTATATTAATTGATTTGTCTAAGGCCTTCAATCGGGTAGGCCATCCATTATTTCCGATGGCAGCCATTGGATGGTGTGCAATGACGGCAGGATAGCAGACCCTGCTCTGGTGTAGCTGAGTGCAGGAGCAACCCGGAATTAAAAAGGACAGGTTCTTCTCAACAAGGAAGTAAATTTTGACCTGTAAGGGTTTAGAGCCAGGATGGCCTTCCAGATGTTGCTGGACTCCATCTCCCATCAGCCATAGCTAGCATGACCAAAGGCTAGAGATGACAAAGATGGTAACCCCAGAGGGCCACAACTTCCGCATATCATAGAAGCATAGAATTGTAGAGTTGGAAGGAACCCAAAGGGACATCTATACCAGCCTCCTGCAGTGAAGGAATCACAGTTAAAGATAGCCATTCAACCTCTGTTTAAAAAACCTCCAGTGAAGAAGAATCCACCACCTTCTGAGGTGTTCAGGGATTGTTGCGTGTGTTGTTGTAGCCTGTTTACATGCCAAGCACCTCATTTTAAGCGGTACAGCCCCACTTTCCTTGAAGGCACTGTGGGCTCTGCCTTCATCCCAGGGTGCCTTGGTTTTGCATGGCATGTGGGGAGGGGAGAACAGATGGGGGGGGAGAGTGAAGAGTTCGGACGGGTGGGTGGGGGAGATGTCCTGAAATATTGGAGGGCATGGCCTGTTGATGCAAGAAGGGCTCCTTGATTGACCTTCCTGCAGTTCTTTCCTTTTGGCAAGAGGCAAAAAAGTTTGTGTGCTTAGATGAAATATCTGCAACAAATCCCCAGCCCTACTAAGATAGTGTAGCCAATGTGATGGCCTCCAGATGTTCCTAGAGTACAACTCCAATCAACCCTAATGTATGGTCAATGGTGGTAAATGATGAGAGTTGTAGTCTAACAACACTTGTCCCTGCCTAACTTTGTTAATCAGGCAAAGCCTCAGAAGGCTGAGCATTTAGCCCAAACTTTTATACTGCCTACTGATGTTGCATCGCCCCTCCTATTTCCTTCTGTGTTTGCAGAGGGCTCTTAGACACTGGAACATACATGGGTTCCTGGGAGCTTGCTGAGCTAGATGGACTACAACAGTGATTTTCAACCTTGGGTCCCATATGCTGTTGAACTACAACTCCCATCATCACTGACTATTGGCTAAGCTGGGGGTCTTGATGGGATTTATAGTCCAACAATATCTGGGGGGGGCAGGTTGAAGAACACTGACCTACAAGTCTCTCTTCCAACTCTACATTTCTACTGGGCACAGAACAGAGGTAAATAACTAGCAGGTCTCCAACAACCTGGAACATTTAGGCCTCTGACACAAATCCCTCTGGGACTTCCCTAGAGTCTTGCTCCATAATCCTGTTATCCAGTCAGTAACAGCGATGGCGGCATCGCTCTCATGCCAGCCAGCTGGGGCCATTGTCTAGCCATGGCCTGTAAATTCTCATAACTATCATGCTCTCTCACTAGATGTCATAGGTGGTGTCTTCTGACAATCCAGAGTCAGCAGCAATGCGATATTATTTATGTGGCTCAACATAATGACGTCTCCCTTGGCTCAACCTTCCCGTGGGAGCTTCAAGGCTGGACATGACCCTGTTGTGCCATCCCAGAGGGCGTAATGATTTCATCTACAGAAGCAGAAGAGGGGTGATGGGTTAGAGACTTGAGGAGACCTTTTGTTTACACAATTCATTGGCAGCCACAAACCATTAAAAGCAGAGAAGAAGCCACAGGGTGTGTAAATCAAGATCCCCAGGCTTTTGTCTCAGAAAGACACACACACACACACACACACACACACACACACACTGGATTGAATATTATTCTGCCACTTACATAATCAAAATGAACAAGCAGTACAGTAAAGGTGGGGAATGTTTTACAGCCCAAGGGCCACTTTTCTTTCTGAGAAGCCTTCCAGGGGCCACATGCAAGCCATGAGTGGGACCAGAGCAATGAATGTAAATCTTACCTTTGTACAGTAGACTAGCTTCACACACAAACTCTGACACACCCCTCTCCATTCTCCATCCAGGGAAGCAAGAGGAATTAATTCAAGAATACATTCCAACCAGGGAAGAATACTCAGGGTGTGACTCAAGTAAGGAATGTATACTGGGGTGAAGGAGTGGTGTTGGTGAAGTGTGGGGAAGGGCAGTTGGAAAAGGGTAGGTGGGGTTGGAGAGGAGTGAGAAGAAGAATAGCCCCTCCCTTATATGAAGCTCCTTTGTACTGAGTCAGACCAACAGCACCTGTAAACCAGAATTGTCTGTTCTGACTGTAAGCAGCCCCTTGGAGTCTCAGACAGACAGAGATTTCCGCATATAAAGACCATATATTATTATTTTTCGGAACATTTCTGGTTATTAGGAGGTACCCAAAATACCCAGAGGATTCTCTCATGAAACAAGCAGCTTACCATGGCAATTTAAATGTGAATATATCCAACATGCACCTGGTGCTTGGTCCAAATCTTAAGCCCTCCAACTGAAACCGAAAAGTATGCCCCATAAGGAACCAGTTCACACAATATCTAGGATCAAGTGGTAAAGCTTTAACGAGACTGTACCTTTTCAGGATGCGTCCTGCAATATAGTTCTTGGCACAAACAAAATACCCAAATGCAAAGAAATATGGGAATTTCTAGGACAAAATCCAGATAAAAAACAAACATTTTAGGGTAGAACATGTATACATACTTAAGGGTGAAATACCACCCCCACATTGGAATCTTGTGCAGAACAATACAGAAATGTGTCAGCATGGTTTTATGAATCAGCACATGTGAAATGACGCACAGGAGAAAGAGACTGATCCATTCATCCCTATCTAAAAGTTTATGTGTCCTAATGAGTCTATTCTCACAAGCCCTGATCCATCCTGAAAAGTAGCCATTTCCCCCAACAGACTCAAAGCGATAAGATTTCAGAAGGACGTTCTGAAGGCATGCCAAACATCAGGAAGAAAATCCATCTCTCTTCCCCATGCAAAACCACTGATGAGTTCATGAACTGTGCGGAGCAATAAATCAGTTTGGATCGTGTCGGAGAACAGGAAGGTTTTTTAGCCCCCTAATGGGCATTCTGACAATCTGATTGCACCATAATTCTTTGTAGCTGTCACCTTTGCATTCTGACAATCTGATTGCACCATAATTCTTTGTAGCTGTCACCTTTGCGGTCCTGTCAACACTCCTAATCTTTTCTCATTGCGATGTCAAGTTTTGGTAAAGTAAAGAGGTGGGTGGTAAAAACCTGACTGATAATAGAAGCTGAGACCTTCTGTGTGACTTTACAGATGTGGGCTGCATGCTGGTTTTCTCTGCGTTATCCTGCACTAGCAATGGAGGCTGATCCATTTGGGCTAATAAGGCTTTCTCCTCCCAACCTTGGTCTGTCTTCATCTTGCTTGCCTACTTCCTTACTTATCTACCTTCTTACTGACAACCAGTTCAGGGAGGTGGCACTGTCTCTTGCAGTCTCAGCATTGCCCTTGTAGAACTCAGCAGGGATGGAGGAGGAAGGGGACAAGGCTAGAATGAGTGGGTGCTGCCTGTCATTGGCTCCGGCACAACCTACTGTTGGGCTCCCTGCATTCCACCCTAAAAATTACAAGGGGTGCCAGTCACTGCTGAGCGCTGGTTAGGCCACAACTGGAGAGCTGCATCTGTTATGGGTGCCATGCTTTAAAAGGATTCTGACAAACTGGAGCATGTCCAAAGGAGGCCAAGCAGGAGAGTTTGGAAAAGTTAAAAGACCTGTGTGTGCTTAGCCTGGAAAAGAAAATGTTAAGCAGAGACGTCATAGCTCTCTTCAAAACGTGAAAGGCTATCATGCACAATTTTTCAGCTGTTGAACATTTTCTGGCCACACAGCTTTTCCAGGCACAGATCTTCTATGGAACAGCCCTTCACAGCCCTAGGAACAACAGTAGGGTCAAAAATTAATGGGGTTGGGGTTGTCATATTTTCATGATAGTTCCATGATGCTTTGTTTCCCCTCCTCCAACTCTCACCCCTCCTCTGAAGCACCTGTGCTCTGTTAGGAAGTACAGAGACAAATTTGCTTATATATTTGGTAAGAGAGTTGATGACTGAACCCAGCAAAAACCTGTTATCTCTCTCAATATGTGTGAATATATATACCTTTTATTTTTAGTCTGTAAAAATAGAAAAAAAATTACACAAAAGTTACATAGGCAAAGACAAAAACATACATCTCACATCCTTTTTACACTCATTCCCCTTTCCCCCCTCCCTGGGAGATTTCTCTCCCCCCCCTCGGTTGCTTCTCAACCTCCCCGTTACAACATTTGTATTTGCTCCTTGTTCTATCTGCATGCCCTTATATCTGCTTTTATTTCTTCTTTCCCCCATTTACTTGAGCCTTTACAACTCTGCCAAGAGATCAGCCTTTTCAATATGTAATTTGATATAATCCTTAAATGACTTCCAGTTATTTTCTCTCTCCTTTTCCTTTATCCCTTTTAATTCCTCATATTTTGATGCTAGATTATAATACGTCATCATTTTTAGTTGCCAATCCTCTTTATTTGGTACTCTTTCTGATTTCCAGTTTCTCGCTATTAGGAGTCTGGCTGAAACTGTTGCATACATGATTATGGTTCTGTCTTTTGCCTGGATATCCTTGCCCAGCATTCCTAAAAGGAATGTTTCAATATTTTTCTTAAAGGAATATTTAATGATTTTCTTTAATTCTTTGTATATCGTCTCCCAAAACATTTTGATTTCATTACAGTACCACCACATATGCATATACGTGCCTATTTCTTTTTTGCATCGCCAACACTGATTATTTATACCTTTATACATTTTGGCCAGCTTAACTGGCGTCAGATGCCACCTATATTGCATCTTTAGTATGTTTTCTTTGATGTCATAATTCGGTGTTAGTTGGCTATCCCAATATGTGTGAATAAATAATTGATTGATTGATTACCCACCCTTCACCAGCATGTCCCAGAAAAGGTTACAACAATTCCAAATTCCAAATTAAAAGCAGTTAAAACAGATTACAGTCAGGAATAAAATGGGCCCTGAAAATTCACACCACATCTATCAAAGGCCTAAGTCAAAAGATATACCTTTGGCATTCAGTGAATGCCAGTGGCAGCAACGTGCCAGTGGCTACCAGATGCTAAGGAGCAACAGCGGTAAAGAGCTATTGGACTGGTGACCTGCTTGTGAGCTAATTGGAGGCATCTGGTTGGCCACTATGGGAAACAGGACATTGGACTAGATGGACCTGTGGACTGATCCTGCAGGGCTTCTGTTACATTCTTATGGATGTCAGTTGTGGGGGTGCCAGAGGTTGAAGAATTTTTTTGTTATGGGCTTCATTGGTATCAAAGGTCAGGCTGGTGGTCATCACTGCATTGTGGAGATGGGGACACAGAGAGAGAGAGAGAGAGCAAGAGAGAGAGAGAGAGAGAGGCAGGCTGAAGGCCCATCTAGCCCATTGGAAGTCTACAAGCAGGACTTGAATGCATCAACTCTTTCCCCACCTGTGATTCCCAGCAACTCAGGGAAATTCTGCCTGTCACAGTGGTGAAAGAGCATAGCCATCAGGGCTAGTGGCCACTGATAGCCTTGTCCTCCAAGTTTCTGTGCCCCTCCTGAAGTCCAGCTGATATGGCAGAGTGAAAAGTGAACAACCCAATGAACAAGGTCTTGGTTCTTTTAAATAGCCTATTTCCTTAAAATTCCAGATCAAAAGGTGGGGAGAGAAGGAGGGCAGTAGCCAAATGAACCTTGGCTTTCTCCTCAGCGCTCTCTCTATAAAGTTGTCTCTTGCTGGCATGCTCTTTAATAAAATTGGCTTAGATTTGTTGATAAGCCTGAAGCAATGTCAATGTGAAGTGTCAATCTTGTGGTACAAGAGAACCTTCAGGGGTCAAGCATCTTCCCGTATATGATTGTTGTTTCAAAGATATGTCAGCTGTGTGTTAACTGTTTTTCTTATGGATCTTGCTAAAGATTGGTCATGAGGTGCAGATTAAAACAAAAATGTGGCGTGAGGGGAGAGTCTGGCATATTCTGCATGTCAGGTAGAACAGTCTGGAGGCAGCCTTAGTGTCCTGGTGCTGCATAGCAGAGTGGAAGTGGCCCCTGAACAAGGTAAGTTCTGTGCCCCTCCTGAAGTAAAATTCCAGATGAAAAGTGGGGAGAGAAGGTCTTGCAGTTTAAATGCCTATTTCCTCAGCGCTCTCTCAAAAGGTTGTCTCTTGGGGTAGCTCTTTAATAAAATTCCTTCTCTCTTAAATTGAAGCTTGCTCATGCTCTTTCTTGTGGTAGATTTGTTGACCTTCTGAAGCAAGTCTTCCCGAATGTGATCTTTGGATAGAGAACCAGCAGTGGGTGTTTTTCTTTGGATCTTGTTGTTTAAAGATATGTCATGGTGCAGTTTTTCATATGGATCTTGCGTGATTGGGAGAGTGGATTAAAACATGTCGTGAACAGTCTCTGGCCTTTCTGCATGTCCCACAGTGGAGGCAGCCTTAGTCCACGTAACTTGTGAGTTGGCCAAAAGTAGGGTCCACAGTCTGTTGAGGTTGGGAACATGGTAGGCTCCTGGGTCAAATCTGATCTATCTACCAATGAAGCCCATAACAAAAAAATTCTTCAACCTCTGGCACCCCCACAACTGACATCCATAAGAATGTAACAGAAGCCCTGCAGGATCAGTCCACAGGTCCATCTAGTCCAATGTCCTGTTTCCCATAGTGGGATGAGGCATGTATTGGCTCCCCAGCCACCCCTACCACTCCGCCTCCCCTCACCACCCTGTTTTGCCACACCCCTCACCCTGGCCTGTTTTCACTCCCCTTGCCATTGCCTTTGTTTATGTCATCGTACCCTTGCGTTTTTGTTTGCCTGTTACAGAAACAGGTATACAAGTGAGCGTCTGTAGAAACTAGCCCACTGTGCAAAGCTGAAATTCACATCCTTTGCCCAGCCCACTTTTGCTTCTAGCCCTTCCCACTGCTGGCATGTAGTTCCTGTAAGATTGCCCAGAAGGGATTGTGGACCTTAGACTGCAGAAAAGTTCCCTAGACCTGCTTCATAGGATCAGCAAGGATCCTAGGGGCCCTTTGAGTCACCTGATCCTTGCTAAGGTGGTAGCAACACTCTCTTGAAATCAGCAGTGGTGTCCAACAACTCCAAATGTGTTCTTGATAGCATAGATAGAGAAGAAGGCACCAGGGCTACAAGTTCACGACTCCAATTGCCTTACAGCACACGACTTCTAGGAATAAAAGAAGCTACCTTAAACAGGGCCAAAGTATTTATCAGTTTGACCGACTGTCTATTCTGCATTGTCTATTCTGAACAGCAGCTTCTCTCCAGGGTCTCATACTGGGGGCTGGACCAGGGACCTCCTGCATGCACAGCATGCACTCTGCCACTGAGGTGTGGTCCTTCCCCTTCTGTTCTCCTGGTTCCGGCCCCAAAATGACAATGGGTGCATTTTCTTGTAAGTAAAGAACTGGACATTTATTATAGAAGCTGAGCAGTACAGACTCAGGAAAGAACAGAATATAATCCAGGTGCAAATGGAGAAGAACAAATAATCTGGTCCAGGATCAGGCCCAGGTTCAGGCATCCAAGATCAGGAACACATGTTCCAAGACCGCACAGGAGTGGTGTAGTTGTTCCAATGAGTTTCCCCACCTACTCACCAAGCTTTTCAGCAGAAGTGGAGAACGCACGCAGCTACTGATGAGAATCACTGATCCTGCAGGAAGTCCTGCTCTGAATGTGGGTATTCTTCCTATGGGAAAGAGTCTCTTCCTCTGTCCTTGGGGGACACCACTAGATATGCCTATATACATTAAAATGTAAGGCTGTCATCCTGCTGCAGTTCTCAATGCTACCAATAGAATGGTAGGCATGCAGGCAGGTGAGCGAGCAAGAAGATGTGAAGGAAGGAGGGTTGGCAAAGGAGCTGGTGGGTAGGCAGGGGCTGGGAAGTGGAGCAAGCAGGGGGAGCTGCCCGTGATATGAACATATGAAGGTGCCTTATACTGAGTCAGACCAACAGTTCATGTAAACTGTTGTCTCTTCTGACTGTAAGCAGTTCTTTGGGGTTTCCATCACAGAAGAAGAAGAAGAGAAGAAGAGTTTGGATTTGATATCCCGCTTTATCACTACCCAAAGGAGTCTCAAAGCAGCTAACATTCTCCTTTCCCTTCCTCCCCCACAACAAACACTCTGTGAGGTGAGTGGGGCTGAGAGACTTCAAAGAAGTGTGACTAGCCCAAGGTCACCCAGCAGCTGCATGTGGAGGAGCGGAGGCACGAACCTGGTTCACCAGATTACAAGTCTACCGCTCTTAACCACTACACCACACCACACTGGCTTCTACACATGTCACCTGCTACTAGATCCTTTTAGCAGAACATTCTGCTTGCAAACCATTTTCTCTACCCCTGAAGTATGGCCTGTTCTCAGTTATCCCACCTCAGACCCATCCATCTGTAATGTCGGTGCCTCAGACAAGGCAGTACTTTGCCCCATGGAACTCAAAAGAACCACTAAACCAGTCTCTATAGCCACACCCTCTCATCTGCATAGCCACACCCCCAGCCCGGTTCTTGGCCAGGCTAGTGTGTGTGAGACAGACTGCTGGCAGCTGCTTTTGACATGTCAAGAGACAAAATAGAATTGTCAACATAGCCAGGCATAAAAGACTGCTTCAAAGAAGTCACAAGTGGAATCTTCAAGAGCCAGGACCCAGGAAGGGTAAGTCTTCCAAAAAAGCTCTGGTTTCTAATATCCTTATTTGAATTTGACAGCATGTTCTAGCTCATTCTTTGCCACACAACCTTTAATCATTTGCATTGCTCTCCCACACACAAAAGTAAAGGAAGCTGAGGTGTTTTTCTTTCTCTTTCATTCTTCCTTTTAAAAGGAGGGTTAATTATGTAGCAATTAAGATTTATGCAACTTCCTCTTCACATCATAAATATTAATAGGAGAAGCTGAGAAGCTGGGGAAAAGCCGTCACTGCAGAACCAGGAAGAGATGTTAGTTTTGGTGTAGGTGTGTACAGAGCATGACACCCAACTTTTGTTGATACTATGACGTACAGCTTCTCTTGATGCAGTCTGTTCCTCCAGTTTTAAATTCTAAGGACACCAGAAGAGCCCTGCTGGACCAGGACAGTGGCCCATCTAGTCCAGCATCCTGTTTTCACAATGGCCACCCAGATGCCCCAATGGGAAGCCTGCAAGCAAGACCTGTACACAACATCACTCCTTCCGCTTCTGATTCCTAGCACCTGGTATTCAGAAACATACTACCTTCAACAGTGGAGATTCCGGGGATTAAACCGGGCACCTTCTGCATGCAAAGCATGCTACAGCCTTTCCCCCAAAGCAACATAGGAAGTTACCTTATACCGTGTCAGACCAATTGGTCCATCTAGCTCAGTACTATCTACACAGACCCTTCAGGCAGAAAATATTTCCAGCTTTACCTAGGGATGCCAGGAACCGAACCTGGGACCTCCTGCATGCAAAGCAGATGCTCTGCCACTGAGCTATGGCCCTTCCCCTTGGGATTGCTTGCAACAAATGAGAAACCAATGCACACCTGTCTTGTGGTGGTGGTGGCGAACGGGACATGACAGAAGTAAAGACCCTTCGCATCCTGCAGCCTCCCCATACTCATCCTCCCTAAACAGTCCTGCATGTTATCCCTGTTGGGAGAGAGTTGTTGTGTCAAGCAGTTGTTAAAAGTGACACAGCCAACCTAGGAAAGAACTCTCAAAGCCTAGTAAATCTCTAGCCACCCTAAAATAAAACTTTATACCGGCTAATAAATTTTAATGCTACTTGTCAGCACTTGATAACTGCAATCATTTAACAGGGCAAGGAAGAGGAGGAGGAGGAGGAAGGAAGGAAGAAAACAGAGAATACCAAGTTTGTGGCAGGGTGCAAAAATAAGGAGATGGGGTGGGGGCATTCAGTTTTCCTGGGCAGGGAGCCGCTCCAGATTGAAGGTGGGGATAGGCGATTTGAAGAAACCCCAAATTTATGTGAAAGTGGCCTTCTATCTGAGCAGTTGGGATTTTTGCGCTCTAAGGTGGAGTCTGTCATTTATTCAATCGCTTTTTCATTTATCTCATTTATATCCCACCTTTCTTCCTCACAACAACCCTGCAAGGTAGGTTAGGCTGAGAGACTTTGGCTGGTCCCCAAGGCCACACCCAGCTAGTTTCACAGCTGAGCTGGAGATTTGAACCCCAAGTATCCCAGGTTCAAGTCTGACACTCTTAACCTCAACACCACACAGGCTCATACACTTACTACCTACCATGTAGGCAGTTATTTATCCCAAGTTCATCAGAAAAGTTGACAAAGCGGTTTTACAAAGAAAAAGGAAGGAGAAAAAGTCAAAACAATAAAAATTAAATGCAGTGTGGAAAACTCATCAAAATCCATAAATATTACAATTCATAAAACATCAAATGCCAGGACACAGCATTCCATTCATGCGATGCACCAATACTCATTCGGAATCTACATTGACTGACACATCTGTACCTCAATTGACTTGTCCTTGCACGCATTCACCCGCACTCACATAGTCTCAGCAGTTACAGATCCAAACAACCCCCTGGGTACACATACAAAGGCATTACAAACTGAGCAGCCTTTGCCCCACAAAGTTATCCAGTTCGGTGTGTTGTTGTTGTTGTTGTTACTACAACTACTTTTATTTAATTAGATTTTAAAATTTTATTTTTAGTAATTTTTATTCCTGAATCAGGAAAGGGCCTTGAGATGGGAAATGGCCTTAGCTCAGTGGTAGAGCATATGCCTGGCATGCAGAACGGAGCCAAGGACAGAGGCAATGCAGCTACTATGGCTGGCGGCTCCTTCTCCTTCTGCTGCCACTGGCTGAGGGCTGCTTCAATCCTCTTTCCCTTCTGTGGCAGGAGGAGGAGGAGGAAGGATCTGGTCCATCAGCGCATTCCCCAGAAGGAGCATTCTGGCAAAGTGGACCCCAGCAGGATTGCACTCTCTCCATTCAGAATCTGATGAGCAGAGAGTTCCGTCCTGCTTACTGCAGGGGCTTGTTCATCAGGGCACACAACTGGCAAAACAGCAACCAGCTGGATTAAATCACCCCCATCACACTCATCAGCTGACCCCACTCAAACTTGTCAGTGTGGGCATGTTTGGGAAACATGGGTGCATCCTGGTATATCTTGAAATTGTCCATCTTGTTTGGACATGTATTAGGGCACATGGATTGCTTATATCAACGTATATATGGATTATGGATTATTCTTATTGTTGGTGTGAGCTGGCTCCATTTTCTCCTTATGTTATATTTGCAATAAAAAAAGAGGAAGAAAGGAAAGAATGGGGTTGCCAATTCAAAGGGGAAACTGCAGATTTGGTTATCCTGAGCAAATGTACTGCTGATGTGGAGAGGTAGGGTTGCTATACGTCCAGGATCTCCTGGACATATCCAGGATTTGTCCATCGGAAATAGTGTCCAGGTAGAATTTCTGAAAATCGTTAAAATGACTGGGAAAACCTGGGCATATGGCAACTGAACAACTTTGCTCCCCCACCAAAAAAAGCTCAACAACTATTGTGTCCAGATTTTCACTTTTCGAAATATGGCAACCCTATCTTTGAACAACTCTGTCCATCTGAGCATCCCTGGAGTGAGCATCACTTGCCACTTCGGCTGCTTCTCCCTTCCTTGCAAGAGAGAACACATTAGGAAGCTCGATTGGATTCATATGTTCTGGTCACAAGGGGGTAGCATTCGCACAGCTGTGATAATTCCGTCCGTTGTACTGCCATCAGCTCACAGTGGCTTGCAAATAATTGAGGTCCAGGCCTCACTTTTGAGAATATGTGTATTGTTTTCTCTTCTTTGAGAGGAGCCAGGAAAACAGTGGCATTTCCGTAAGTGAGTGCAAGATTGGTCCAGGAAGCAACCACAGCCCCCCTCCATCACTTCAGAGGTCGGAGGGGGGGGGAACCATCTGCTTAGTGCTTTTCCAGTTACTGATTCAACTGGACGCAAGGCTAATATGGTGGGGACAGAATGCTGGTCCTCCTCAGACTAGTCCAAAAGACTCATAATAATGATTCTTAGCATTTATAGAGAGCACGTTCAGAGCCTTCGACATGCATTATGTCAGTGATCCTTACCATCAGGTAAGGCAGTATTATTATCTCCATATGGAAGATGGGGAGCTGGTTTCAAGAGGACTGAGGCTAAGAACATCAGAAGAGCCTTGCTAGACCAGCCCAAAGTCTCATCTAGCCCCATGCCATGTTCTCACAGTGGCCAACCAGGTGCCCCTGGGAAGCCTATAACCAGGACCCAAGTGCAACAGTGCTCTCTTCACTTGTGAATATTTGCTGGCCCCATGTCCGTGAAGTGAGGTCCGAGTCCAGTCCTGGGTCTAGGGGTCCAAAGGAGGTCAGTCTGGCGGGGAGCGAGGCAGGGAGCAGGTCAAGGTCCAAGGCAGGTTCAGGCACAAGGTTGCAGGTTGAGCATACGCTTGCAACTAAGTTGCTCACGCAACTTGGGCTGGGTCTGGCTGGCTTTTATCTGGCCCTATGCTTAGGGCGGCCCCGATCCTCCGGAGACTCGCCTCTCCTCCGGGCCTGGAGGCGAGCACTCCTCCTGTAGGCACTTAGCTCCCTTCGCCTCTCTGTCCTGAGCCTCTGCAGCTCAGGAGAGGCTGGTGGGTTACTGGACCCAGGGGCTGCCTCAGCTTCCTCTGAAGAGGCTGGGAGTGGAGCACCTGCAGGCAATGGGTCCTCCCTCCCATCAGGAGCCAGAGCAGACTCTGCTGATGCCTGCACCTGGGGATCCAGCACAGGTGGGGATCCTTCAGGCTCAAGCCCTGGCCCCGGCTCAGCTGGTTCTGGAGGCGGGGAATCCTGTGCAGGCTGGGATCCCTCAGGTTCAGCATCTGAGTCTGACTCCCAGGCCATCACAGAATAGTAACAACTTGCACACAGAGGTATACTGTCTGCCTCAGATAGTGGAGGTGTAACAAAGTCATAGTGGTAGCTAGCCATTGATAACCTTCCCTTCCCTGAATTTGCGTAATCTTACTGTAAAGCCATCCAAGCTGGTTGCCATCACTACCTCTTGTGGGAGCGGATTCCACAGTTAAGCATGTGGTACTTATAATACAGCCCTGACCTTGTCAGAGCCAGCGTAGTGTAGAGGTTAGACTGTTGGACCAGGACCTGGGAGACCAGGGTTCAAATCTCCACTCAGCCATGAAGCTGGGTGACCTTGGGCTACTCACTCACTCCCAGCCTAGCCTGTTTTACAGGGTTGTTGTGAGGGTAAAGTGAGGAGAGAAACTATGTATGCTACCTTGAGCTTCTTGGAGCAAAGATGGAGTATAAATACAGTAAGTATATAACATTCCTCTGAAGTCAATCCCACTAAATTCAGTACCAGCGAGTTTGTGGCTAAGGTGAGGGGGAAACTGCAAATGGATTTTGCAGCTCACACTCAGAATTGATGTCAAAATTTCACTCAAAGGACCAGTTGAAGTGGGAGACGGGAAGTGGGATTCCACTGTGAAACCTCTGACAAAATTAGAAGGTCATTCCCCCACCCCATCCCAACAAAAGGTTTCAAAAGGAAATAGCATGGTATCTCTAAGGAAATGTCACTGCCAGTGACTTGGAGGGGAGGTTGGGAAGTTTATAGGGATCTGAGAAAATCCCTGAACAGAACATTCATGTTAAGAAGCTGTATTCCCAAGTGTCTCAGATGACGAGGGCACATTGGCTGAGAGTTGTTGTCTTCGAGCTTGTTTGGAGGTTCTAGCAGGGGAGCGCAGCTATCGTATACCCTTGACCGAAGAACGGTACACTCCTTCTATCTGGGATGGTCGTCCTCTTCCACCGAGCGCGCAGCTTCGGGAGGGACGCACATGGAGCGGTGAGGGAGGAAGGGGACACCCGCCTAGCCAGCCAGATCAGCCGAATCAACCCTGGCGATCAATGGGGTGACAGATGTCGCAGCCAGATCGCCCTCACATCAAGCGTATGTAATTGTATTGTAATAATGTTGTAAGTTGTAACCTTAATCTAGACTTTCTACCTTTTTTTCTTTTTCTTTTTTCCTTTTCCTAATTTTTCCTTCCCCTTCCCCCTTTTTCTATTTTCTTTCTATCCTTTTTCCGTTTGTCCTCTGAACCCCCTTTTAGGATTAGTCCTTCTTTTTAAATACCGTCAAATTATGTGCGGGTTGTATCTTTTTCTTTATGTGTGCTTTGAAATTATTGTGTATTCTGTTTTTGTTGTTTAATAAATAATAAAAAAAGAGAGAGAGTTGTTGTCTTCATGCTCTGCTTGGGGGCTCCTCAAAAACACCTGGTTGGTAATTCTGCCTTCACACCCTACTTATGAGCTTCTTCTAAACACTGGATTAGCCACTGTAGGAAAGATGATGCTGGACTAGATTGTTTCCCCCACTCAACAAAACATTTTTTATTATCTTGTTGTGTAGAGACCCCAGACTCACAGGGGCGGATGGGGCAGGACACTTGCTTTAGTCCAAACTTGCTATGGCAATTTTTGTCTGTCAAGCCCATGTAAGGCAAAGCGCAGTCGGAAAGTCAGAATGAGATAAAGCAGTATGAGCAGAGTCAGGTCCAACAAGCAGAGTCACATTCAGCTAATGTTCAGGGACCTGCAGCACAGGGCATTCAGGTTGGGGTGGGGCAGATTGTTTCAGTACCATGGAAAGCTCCCAATGAGCTTGAAACTCCCCTCTCCTATTGCAAGCAGGAAGGATGCTGTCTCAGCAGAGAGTGGATCACGTTATTTAGGTAGGTGAGGCTGGCTTGTGTCAGGACGTTGCTAAAAGCCCCTGCTTGCATCTGTATATATAGACTTCTATGAGGGAAGATAGGGGTGGTGCTGGCAAGAAACTACTGAAGGTTCTTGCCTGGGTGAAGCAACCTGCACCTTGTCCTCATCCTAGTCTTCCTGCAGGGCCCTGGAACTGGGGCTTGGGGGCATGATGCTTATGCTCATTAGCCAATAACTATTTTCTTCCTGCTGTAAAATCCAAGCCTACAGCAGACATTTGGGGCTACTGCTCCTTTTGTTTCTTGCTGACACTCCTATGGATTTTGCACTAATTGTCCCTCAGACATTTTAGTAATAGTCTGCAAAACAATCAGCACACGATAAAGTCCTATGCTGGCAGGGCAATCAATTAAATATCAATTAATCAGGTCATCAGCCCATGCAAGGAAGCTGGTAATGGATGGCTCAGAACCTGTAATATTAGTGTGCTGTTTTTGTACCTATAACTTATAGTGTATTCATGGTGTGGATTTGCTTGTTTTGAAGGAGGGATTCCAGGGAAAGGTAGCATTGTCTACAATGCAAAGGAATCAAGGGGGGGCAGGATGCTGTCTGAAGCCCATTAACCTAACATACCGGGTCAGACTATTGACCCACCTACTTCAGTAATGTCTACCCTGATCGCCACAGGCTCTCCAGCGTTTCAGAGTGGGGACATTCCCAGCCCTAATGGGAAATGTTTGGGACTGAACCTGGGACTTTCTGAATATGTCTCACCTCCCAAAATTTAAATTCCATGCTTTGTGGGACAGAGGCTTACACAGGAACATAGCCTTATATTGAGTCAGAAAATTGCTTTCTCCAGCTCTGTATTGCCCTTGGGAATGCCATTGGGGATTGAACCTAGGACCTTTTGCATGCAAAGCAGGTGCTCTGCCACGGAGCTGCGTCCCTTCCTTTGACACAGGGACATAAGAAGCTGCCTTAGACAGAGCCTTGGTCCATCTATCACAGTCTTGTCTGCTCAGATTCACAACAGCTTTCCAGAGTCACAGACAGAATTGTTTTCCAACCCTACCAAGAGATGCCCACAGATTCAACCTGTGACTTTATGTATGCAAATATGTATCATGCTACAAATGAGGTCTAAACTTCAAATGAGTTTGGGGCTGCTGCTGCTACATTTCATAGAATCACATAATTGTAGAGTTGAAAGGGACCCTGCGGGCCATCTAGTCCAACCCCTGCAGTTCCACATTTCCTCAAAGGAGCTGAACATGGGATACTTTGTTCTCTCCATTATCATTTTATCCTCATGACAACATGCTGGGATGAGTTAGGTTGAGAGGTTGGATGCTTTGGAATACGACTTTCCAGGAATCACACTGTTGCCCTCAGGGCTTCCTATTGGGGCCCTCAGGGCTTCCTATTGGGGCATCTGCTTGGCCCCTGTGAGAACAGAATGCTGGACTGGATGGCTCTTGGCTTGATCCAGCAGGCTCTTCTTGTGTTCTCATGTTCCTAAGGTCCCAAGTCCAATCCCTAGCATCTCCAGGTGTAGCTGAGAAAGTTTCCTGGTCTGAAACCTGGTAGAGCCACAGCTAGTCAGTGTGTCAATAATAATGAGCTAGCTGAACTAGTGTCCTGGCTTGGTGTAAGGCAGCTTTCTACATTCCTGTATACTATTTCCTGCAGCACCTCTGCACTTCAGCTAAGCTTCTGCCACGTCCTTCAGTTCTGCAAAAGGAATGTTCCTGTTGGTTCATCATCTCCCCCTCAGCAACCCAAGCCTGCCACTCTTGTGAGGTTCAGCAGCCAGGAGAAGAGCCGAGGTAGGCAGCATGAGCTCGCGAGGTCCGGGGGATGTGATCACATCCTGTCACAAAGCATTTGCTGACCTTTCTGTAAATATTTCTCAGAAAAGGCTAAATGGCTGGGTCAGTTCAGAGGGGGCCGTGCCATGATCAGTGTTGAGCCGCAGGCCCCGGCCATGGCTCCCTCTGACAAATAGCAATTGACCTGCCTGACTAGAGGCACATGCTGTTATGCTGGGGGTGCCCAGCCGGCGACCTGCATATTTTTAAACGCCACAGTGCTGTGCTTCTTGACTTTCATTTGGTTATATGCCTCACTGTTTCTACTTCCCCTTCTTCCTGTGGTGCATTCCTTTCTGAGGACTCTCAGAACACACACACACACACAAATAATGTTCAGGGCAAGATGTTCCTCAAGCCTCTCTCAACGACACCCAGTTGTTGCGGAAACAACCTACAATGGCCACTAAACAAGGAAATGCATCACCTTCCCCCCAAAGGATGTGATTTGCATCACATTTGCACATGCTGATTTATAGAACATGGGTGGGGAAAATTTTCAGCTTGAAGGCCGTGTTCCATTCTGGGCAACTTTCTGAGAGCGCATACCAGGAGTGGGCAGGGCCGGGTGCAGAAGTGGGTGGAGTGATTAATGTAAATCTTCCCTTTGCACAGTAGGCTAGTTCCACACATTTCTATTCTTTGTCCAGCCCACAAGAGACCTGACAGTGAGAGCTGTTCGGCAGTGGAATTTGCTACCAAGGAGTGTGGTGGAGTCTCCTTCTTTGGAGGTCTTTAAGCAGAGGCTTGACAGCCATCTGTCAGGAATGCTTTGATGGTGTTTCCTGCTTGGCAGGGGGTTGGACTGGATGGCCCTTGGGTCTCTTCCAACTCTATGATTCTATGATCAGTGCATACCCTCCAACATTTCTCCAATGAAAATAGGGGTGTCCCATTCCATAATGATAATTTTACTATTTATACCCCACACATCTTACTGGGTTGCCCCAGCCACTCTGGGCAGCTTCCAACATATATAAAAACATAATAAACATTAAAATTTTTAAAAAACAAAACAAAACAAAAAAAAAAACCTTCCCTATACAGGATTACCTTCATACGGCTTGGGGGGTCAGATAACTCCATACCCTCCAACATTTCTCCAATGAAAATAGGGACATCCTAAGGAAAAGCGGGACATTCCGGGATCAACCAGAAACTGGGATGACTTCTGTAAATCAGGGATGTCCCTAGAAAATAGGGACACTTGGAGGGTCTGTCAGTGTTCAAGGACACCTGGATATGGGGAATTACCCCATCTTGCCTTCAGGCAGCAAAATGTATTGAGCTGGCTGTGAATACCTGCCAGAATTTCCGCCTAGGCAAGATGGTTTCTGAAACAGACCCTCCTCACTGGAGTCATCTGGGTTTGCAAGGTGTGGCCTTGAGGCTGGATTAGGGCCCAGTATATACCTTGAGGCCATGATGATTGAGCAACATCCTGGCATAAGTTTCTGAGCCTTCATTGTACTATTCATAGGTGAGACTTAAAGGGTAGCCTTAAAACCAGGATGGTGGTGATGATTTATTAAGTATCTCTACCACTGTTCATCTGAGGATCACGGAGAGCTTTACAATATAAAGCACAAAAATACCCAACATAGTAACAAGAAACAAACCAAAACCTACCCCAGTTTAAAAGGCCATGACCTTCCCTGCCCCCAAGAAGAAAATGAATGCGGGTTTCTCTTTCTTTTATTATGTTCTTGTGTGCTGGACCTGCCCATAATAGGTGGGGCATAAATCTATTATTATTATTATTATTATTATTATTATTATTATTATTATTATTATTTTCTTCATAAACCTGAGTGATACATAGGCAAGGTAAGGTTTAAAGGCGCTACAAGTTGATTGCAAGGCTCAGCATGAGCTGAGATGTTTTTATATTGTTAACTGCCCTGTGATCCTCAGGTGAAGGTAATATAGAAATTTATTTATTTAATTATTATTAATAGTAACAGTAATATATAAATTGTGTGTGTGTGTGTGTGTGTGTGTGTGTGTGTGTGTGTGTTGTCTGTGAGAGAGAGTGGGTGGGGAGAGAGAGGACTTGACATGCTTGGAAGCCCAAGCTAGCTGGAGTTACCCAGTCCAACCACCATCCATTCTGTCACTTTTTCACACATTACTATCATTGCTTAAAACGGGGAAATAAAACTCATGGGAGTCCCATTGGTGAAGAAAAAAATGTTATTTACTTACAGTTACTTCATGTTCACAAGGATGGCTTCAGATCCTGAAACTACATGACTAGAGCTTGTTTCATGGCATCCTCATGCAAGAAACAGGGAGAGGAGACAAAGGAAAGGACAGAGCTTGGGTGTTTAGTGAAAAACCACGAAGGGTGTTTTCCTAGACTATTTGTTAGTCTCAACTCTGCCTTCTACTGACTGTGAGCCTACAAGGCTGCTTTTACCCTATGTCATTTCCAACAGCTCTATTCAGAATAGGACCAGCTTTGGGCACAGCCTTATGTGCACACCTGTAGGTTTTATTTGTTGGATTGTTTGTTTTAGAGGCTTTGAGGTAGCTATTTAAGATGATGGTCCTTTCTAGAAACTAAAAGCATAATCCTAAATGAGTGACATGGATAATGCCAGCTGGTCAGCAAGAACAACAGAGCAAATAAAGCTACGTAGCTATGCATAGCCCAGAAACAGCAAAACCCCAAATTCCAGATAAGTGTCAGATTGAAACCCAATACACTGAAACATCAGCAACCTTTAAAAAAAACAAATCACCTTCATTAAAAGCCAACTGCAATGGATAGGTCTTCCAGGCTATTTTGAAGGCTGGCACAGACAAAATCAACCACACATTTCTTGGGAGATAGGATTGCATTGAACTAAGTTCTCCCCAGTGCTGTTGTTGTTCAGTCGTTCAGTCGTGTCCGACCCTTCGTGACCCCATGGACCAGAGCACGCCAGGCACGCCTATCCTTCACTGCCTCTCGCAGTTTGGCCAAACTCATGTTAGTAGCTTCGAGAACACTGTCCAACCATCTCATCCTCTGTCGTCCCCTTCTCCTTGTGCCCTCCATCTTTCCCAACATCAGGGTCTTTTCTAGGGAGTCTTCTCTTCTCATGAGGTGGCCAAAGTACTGGAGCCTCAACTTCAGGATCTGTCCTTCTAGTGAGCACTCAGGGCTGATTTCTTTGAGAATGGATAGGTTTGATCTTCTTGCAGTCCATGGGACTCTCAAGAGTCTCCTCCAGCACCATAATTCAAAAGCATCAATTCTTCGGCGATCAGCCTTCTTTATGGTCCAGCTCTCACTTCCGTACATTACTACTGGGAAAACCATAGCTTTAACTATACGGACCTTTGTCGGCAAGGTGATGTCTCTGCTTTTTAAGATGCTGTCTAGGTTTGTCATTGCTTTTCTCCCAAGAAGCAGGCGTCTTCTAATTTCGTGACTGTCTAATTTCGTGACTCCCCAGTGCAGACCCATTGAAATTAATGGATCTAAGTTAACCATGCCTATTATTTTTAATGGGTCTACTCTGACACTGGATTCAGTCTGAGTTTCATAAATTAGGGATTACCAATGCAAAATCTCCATCTCTAGTGACTCATAACCTAACCAATCTCAGTGGTATACCAACCAGCGGGTTTTTTGGAGCCAAGGTTAAGGCACATTTTAGCTGCTGTCTTCAGATTATCACCACTGTTTCCATATTTTGCATCTTTACATACAAATTAGCATGTGCACATGGTATTCCCATCTAGGTTCTCTTTTGTCCTCTTTTGTGTGAGATGTGTAAGTGGTCACCCTGGGAAGAAGAAGGGAACCAGTGGCCCTCCAGATATTATTGAACTCCAACTCCTACTGGCTCTGGCCAGCATCACCAATAATCAGTTGCTGGAGAGTGGACAGCAGTGATGATGTGCTGCAGAACACAGTTGTGCCTGGCTTGGCCTATACTTCCTTGGTGAGGGCTGTAACTCAGTGGTAGAGCATCTCTGGGTGGGGCTGGGAGAGAAATCCTAGAGAGCTGTTATGGACAGTACTGAGCTAGATGGACCATCTCCTTATAAGACAGATTTCTATATTCTTATGTCTAAGCTGTAGCTCAGAGGTAGAGCACTCAACTTGCATGCAGAAGATCTAATGTTCAATCTCTGCCATCTCCAGGTAGGACTTTGGAAGATTCTCTGGAGAGCTGCTGCCAGTCAGTGTAGGCAATACTGAGTTGGGTGGACCAATGGTTTATGACACAGTTTCCTGTGCTCCTAAACTAACCTGCTGGTCTCAGGTGTGATGGGAGATGCTGTCCTTCCACCAGGGCTGTTGAAGAATTCATCTCCTAGTTCAGTTGATGTGGCTGCATGGAACAGAGGCCAAGGGCATCTTGTCCTTTGCCTCAGGCAAAATGTCTGTAGCCTGCCCTCACCATAGATCCTCAACAGAATAAGATAACTGTAGACTTTTTTTGCAGCATAATGACCAGATGCTCTCCACCTTCACAACCTGCAGTCTCTCTTGTAGGAGCAGTTGGCCAGCCTTGCAATTGAGAAGGCACAAGAGCGGGGAGTAGGGGGAGGGAAGGAAAGTTGTTGTCAGTGGATAAGAGAAATAGGTTCCTCTCCACCCATTACTCTCTAAAATGGTCTCCGTGTGATGTTTCCCAATCCCACTCTGAGACAATGTGCATGGATTCTCGCTGCTCGCTTGCTACGTACATCATTCACTGACTGCTCAGCCTATTTCTCATTTCATTCCTCCCAGCCTAAAAAACAGAGGTGGGAACATGGATTCAGCCGGCTATGAAGCACATGATGTTCAGGGCCCAATCCAAGGAGAGATCAATACAGAGATGAGTCCCTCTCACCAGACCCATTCTGTTCTGTGTCTCTCTTGATTCTGAATTTCCCTCTGCCTCAGCATGAAAAGCTGCCTGTCCCTGTTGAGATCTGCAATATCACTTAGATTGTCTGGGAAAATTCTGCTCATGACACCACACCCTACAGACCCCAAAACTAACATTTTCTGCAATTGCCCCTGTACTGTGAAATGCCCTCCCCTCTGCCATACATGAGGCAGCAATCATCTGTAAAAAGGCAACATTCTCCATTCCTCCCTGTATTCATTGCATACAGCATTGGTTCTGTTTCTCTACAGTTCACCTTCTGCCAAAGACTATGCTATCTGTCTTGCTATCAGCTGTTGCAAAATAGCATACGTTATATAAATTATGTAACAGATTTTGTAAGCTGTGTTATTAATACATTTATTCCATTCCATTAATTTCAATGCAATGGAAATGCTATGAAAAGGTGCATAATCAATTGTGTATCTTTTGCAGACTGAAAGCAACAACAACAGTGGATGTCAATTGTGTTCACTGGAACGAATTCTGATCTGGACATCAGATGAATAAGCAGACACTGGCTACTTCTGCTCCTGTTTATGTTTTCACTCTGATTGTCTGACATCTCCATCTC